>JABXWE010103622.1:0-22685 GCA_014611495.1 Limonius californicus | reverse complement strand
GACTTCATCTTTAAGGAAAATAGAAATCTCCTTGCGTAGAGCGAAGAATCGTTGCAAACAGTTTCCGGCGCTTAACCAACGAATATCGGTGTGAAGTAACAAGTCCCCATATGTAGCCTCTACTTCGGCTAAAAAATCACGAAACTTTCTGTGAGTCAAAGCACGATTGCCCCCTCTAATAATATTAGTTCTTTTAACAACCACTTTCATGACATTCATTTGACGTAAGGATTTTCCACATAGGGCCTCTTGGTGAACAATACAGTGTATCACAGGACAGTTGATGTTGTTTTATTTCAAGAGTCCTGCAAATCCAATTTCAGTTCCTATCATAGCTCTGGCTCCATCAGTGACAATACAGGAACATTTATCGAATCCCCCGTAGTCTGCCACCACCTTATTTACAGCTTCAAAAATATCCGTACCCTCGGTTGTACCATCGAGAGGAATAATATCAAGCATCTCCTCTGCTACACTGAAGTCGTTTTGAATAGTTCGGATAAAAATTACAAGCTGGCTAATGTCGGACAGATCAGTGCTTTCATCCACACATAGCAAAAAATATTTACATTTTTCAACCGTGTCATGCAGTTTTTTGGATACATATTGATTAATATGGTCCACCCGTCTTGCAATTGTTCGATGCTACACTGAGACTGTTTCGAATTTTTCGGCAATTTTTGTTTCATTGAATTGTTTTGCCATTTTGATTGCACAGTTTTTAATAAGTACTCCATCACTAAAAGGTTTCTTCGCTTTGACAATTTCTAGCGCTACTTCGTAAGAAGCGGCAATACTGCACTTGTTATCAGTGTCAGATTTTTTAAAAAATTTTGTTTGTTGGTTTAGTTTTTTCTTATAATCCGTAATGATAGCATTTCTTGACTCCCCTGTATATTGCTGAAACGTTTTCTCGTGTAACGTAGTGTAATGTCGTTTCATATTATATTCTTTGGGAACCGATAGTACTTGCATACAAACAATGCACTGAATTTTATTATTGTTGTTTGTGAAAGTAAACCATCTTTTATCCAAATTAACAACAATCAACGAAAAATTTAAAGATCAAAATTCGAATACTGAAAAATTGTAAGTTTATAGGTTCAGTAGGCTGTGTTTCCGCATCGACTTGTTATGACAGCTATGACAACGATGGCCCATGCTTGAAATTAACACACTTAACTGCTTTTGTTTTCAAGATTATCCCACATTTCCACTAATGAATTCCCTAGGTCGTTAAGAGTTGCAAGGGGTGGTTGAGGGGATCGTACTTCCGAGAATGTCCCAGAGGTGCTCAATCGGATTCAAGTCGGGACTTCTGGCTGGCAATTGCATAACAGAAACACCAACGTCGTTAAGGTATTCTTGCGCAATTTTGGCTGTGTGCGGCCGAGCGTTGTCGTGCATTAATTGGAAGCTGTCTCCGATGTATGGGGCATGTGGCATAACCTGTTCTAAGATATCCGTAATGTACCTCCGACTGTTTAAAGTGCCGTTGGGGAAGATGTGTAGGTCTGTGCGGGCCGTGAAAGATATGCCTCCTCATACCATTATTGAGCCACCACCAAATGCAGTCGTGGGGGCAAAATCGCATTGAGTATATCGTTCATTTGGACGTCTAAAAACTCGAATGCGCCTATCACAACTCTCCAAAGAAAATCTGGACTCGTCTGTACACAAATTGCGTCTCCAATCTTCATTTTTTCCAATTCAAGTGGTTTCTAGCAAAATCCAATCTGTGTTTGCGGTGGTCTGCAGTCAACTGTGGGCCAGTACCTGGTAATCTAGCTCTCAGAAGACGTTGACGAACGGTTTCAATACTAACCTGCACATTATGTACTGCTGAAAGTTGTCTTTGGAGGACTCTTGTGGTGGTAAAGTGCTCTGTTAGTGCACGCATTCAACGAAAACGATTTTCTACAGCGGTAGTAGCACGTGGTCGCCCTTGCCCTGGTCGCCTGTCATGTTCGTTAGTTTCTCTGAAACGCTTGATGACCCGAGAAATGTTTGTGTGGTTCACCCCAAGCCTGTCAGCGACCCCGCGGAAAGAATACCCTTCTTCGCACAAAGTAAGGGCTGTGACACAGTCATCATGACTGAAATTCCTTGAGATACGTTGCATTTTAAATAAGACTGATCGTATACGCATTTGTTTGATGACAGATACACGATTTGATACGTTTTAAAGTAAAAGGGAACCGCAAGTAGGTAAATTGTAAATGTGCATGTAAAATTGATTAATTTTTTTAACAAAGTTAAAGATGTAGGAACGGACCAAGAGTAATATGTGTCTATCAGGTTTGTATCAGACATCCATTCCATGCGTTTGGTTGAAATAGATAGCGAACTACTTTTCTTTTATCGCAACATTAATAATTGGTGCGCTAATTTCTTGGAGCAGTGTATTAGAAATGATGATAGTTTATTATGTTTTCTTTACTTATTTCTTAGCTAACAAAATAATGAGTATAATAATTTCGTGGTCTTTCTTGCACTTCAAACAAATCTCTGTATATTTAAAAAAAACAGTTATTTATATCCGGTAGTATCACAAACTCACTTATTTATATGATAATATAAAAATTTACTTTCTTTTTAGTTACTTAATATTTCTGAACGTTTTTTACATACTACTTTATGTCAGTTAGTTTCTAACTTTTGACACATTTGCAGAGACGATTGCAGGCTTATAGCTAGCGATGGCGTTATGCGATGAGATGTAGTCAATTTGGACTTAGAGAGCGATTGTGCTACTATTAATAGCTATGATGCAGTTTGAAGCTTATATAGATCTGGAATCTCTTATAAACTGCCCATATAAGTATGTAAAAACTTAACTTCTGACGAGGACTTCAGCAGTGAAAAATAAATTATGTAAGATGTTTTGCCCTTTATTGCTTCCCAAACATTAAAGATATTCTAAAAATCACAGAAATATTTACTACTATTTGAACAGCTAAAAAACTTCAAGCTATTTTAATTTTTGTAAATGTATTTGCAGTACATATACTTTGAGTTCAGATGAAGGGTTTGGGCCAGGAAAATAGATGAGACACATTCTTTCGGGTATTAACTCACCGACTTATTTGCTTTTGAAATGGTTAACTAAACAATTTAGAAATTTGCCTAGTCAACAGTTCAATTTTTTTGGTAGAGAATTCATTGTAATTCATCAACAAAATTAAAACTCTAGAACTACTTGAAGGCGAAATTCTAGTTTCTTTCGAAGTAAGTGCCTTGTTTCCTAGTGTTCCGAATACACAAACCATGACATACCTACAGGAATTTCGCACAACAAGCAATTTAGACCATGTGAAAATTAGCCAATACGTTAGGCCATTTGTATATCGCAAAATTGCTTTCAAATAGAGGGCAACTTCTACGAAGAGCACGAGGGCACTGCAATGGGTAATCCTATCTCCGTTCGTTGCTAATCTTTTTATGAGTAATTTCGAAATTGCAGTTAATAATAATGCACAATACTTCCCCAGGGTACGGATTAGGTATGTGGATGACATTTGGCCGTTTTCGATACTACTACAAACAATATCGATGATTTCGTTAACCAACTAAATTCCAATTTTCTGTTAATAAAATTTCTGTATGAATTGGTAAACGAAGGGCAGTTACCGTTTCTTGACGTATTAGTTATTAGAAGTAACTGTACAGGATTGGAATTTGACGTTTACAGGACAGAAACAAATGTATAACCACTGACTCAAATCATTGTTCTCAACATAAACAGGCCGGGTCTAATTTTTTTAACCTTTCCATTAAATACAAATCCATACCGGATTGAATACCGGTACATCAAGAATATTGCGTTCTACAATGGTTTTTCTCCGAACGTCATTGATAATTTAATTAAAAAACGTAAGCTAAGATTAAATGTTTGTAATTCCACGACTTTATAAAATTCCCACTTTGAAATTACTAGAAATATAATCAAAATTTCGTACCATCCCTTAACCAAAGGCCTTGATAAAATATGCAAAGAAATCAATTCTAAAATTGTGTTTTGTTGAAATAATCACATACGGAACTTGTTGGGAAGCCCTAAAATGAAAGTGAAACCTTAGGAAAAGTCTGGGATTTACTAAATTGACTGTTCTCGCTGTAATGGAAAATATATTGGGCAAACTAAACGTAATATTGAAATTAGGTTTAAAGAACATGCAGCTAGTTTCAAAAATCATAGGTTTGATAAATCAAGTGTTGCCCAACATATTTACGAGACAGGGCACAGCATAAAACTACAAAACCTAACATTGTTAAACGAACTGTCTTCAACAAAAGAAGTGAATTGCTAAGAGAGCATTCATATTTTCAAAAATAAGGTGGATTTTTCAAATGTAATTAATGGGCCAATTCCTAACTTTTAATTCATTTATTGAACAAAATTCTTTAGCCGGTTAGGGGTAACGAACATTTAGTATTTAAGCTTTCGTTTGTTATACTATTAGTATTGGACTTCAATTGTTGAGTTGGTGTATGACTTATCTTCAAAGGTATTTGCCAGCCAAGTTACTTTAGTTATTTCAAGTTCCTACTGAAGATGGTAGCTTAGTTTCCGAAATACGTATTTAGGTTAGGTTTTCTAAATATCATGGTGGTAAGGGGCTTACAAAGTTTATTTACTTAAACCACCGTATTTAACCAATCCTATTACTTTCTAAATTTTATACGACGACATGGTATGAATTAATCTAAACCCACCCTTATAGGGTATAGTTTTATGCCTTATACTGTATTGCTTTAACAAATATGCTGTGTTTTGTAGCACAAAAATAATTATAATATAATTTTAAAAGTTATCTAAAATAAAAGTCTGTACCAGGTCCACAGTTCAAGCTGAGTTTTGTCTGGTGGATTATCCGATCAATTCTGCCTACAATACACTTTCTGTTCGGATTCAGATTCTAGTTAATGGTTTTTACTCTATTATTTGGTATTGTTATCACTGAGGAAGTCAGTGTTCTTGTATAATCGAATTATGTACTTGTTAACCAAATATATGCCTTAATCGAAACAAGTTATAGATCTTAATTAAGTCCTGTTTCTATAATCCGAACAATGATATTATTTAAACGCATACCTAGTTAGGATAAAAGAAAATACATTTTATAAGTACTTCTGCAAAGGACTAAAGCTGAACGAGTATTAAACATTGCAAATAAAGGAACGTGTATAATATCTTGCAAATATGTACAACATAGACAGCAAGAATTTTCAGCAATCAGTTTACTATTTGTAGTTAGGATTGGCACGAAGAGTATCCAGAGTTGCCAGCCAGGATCAAACCTGATTACTTATGCTTGTAATTTAATTAAACGTTCTCAAAAAGGATTTGGAAATATAATAGTTGTATAGAGAATTCTCATCAAACCATTTTCGGATGTCTGTTTTCACTTATAAAGCTACCTTTTTCCTGACGTTAACGTTCTTTTAAATATTTTAACATTGCGCTAGTTTAAGACGTAAGCGTACGTTTTAGCTTTTCTCCAACTCGATTAGTGGGTTGAGCTGGTGTCCGCCCACTTATTTTCCGCCGCTTACTCGCCACCGTTTGCTCGCTACCGTTGGCTTACCTATCGTTTGCTCGCGGGTCTCTATGCGCGACTACTATTTGCTCGGCAGATTGACGCTTGCCAAGCAATTTATTCTTAAAATTTAATATAATCTGTGGGCATTTAGTATATGTCGTTGGTAGTTCTCAAAATCCTACATTCTTCTATCCTTAGAGTATGCCGCTAGTCTAAGTTTTCTGTTCCTAATAAAATTTTTTAGAAGTGTATCTGATTTTTATGTCGTATATATTTTAACTTATTTTTAATTAATAACTTCTCGTAACATCCTTAAAATTGGTTTATTGATATAGAAACAGCATCTCAATAATATAAGCTATAGTTTTTCTGCGTCGCAGTGACACTTATGTAGCACTGCGAGCAACCCGATGGCGAGCATCTTTTCCAGCGAGCAACCGGAAGTCAAGTAATCGGTGGCGAGCAAACGGCGGCAAGCAAGTGGTGACGAGCAAATGACCTAGAACTGTTGAGTTTATTTAACTTAGTTTATGTAATATAAATTTCTCATGCACATTAAACTTAACTTATGATTTTCATTAAATTAACGAACTTTGTTGAATCGTTGTATTTGACATTATCTATCGGTGCAAATTGCACAGTCATAGTTCATGGTCTGCCTAAATTTAATTTTTTTGTTCGTACTATGGTAAAGCCAATCCACGACAAGGCACTGCATTGTCCTAAAACATCTGAAATTGTTTGGAAACCTCTGATTTTGCTATACGTTACTCAATATTTAACAGGTCCGACATATTGCCTTCCGTAGCAATTAAGTTATATTTTCATTGTTGGACAGTAACATGATATAATTATTTGTCAGATGAAAGACGAAAACTTGTACTCGTAAAAATCTTTAAAAAATATTTCGGGAATATAACATCATTTAAAATTTAAAAAACTTATTTATTTTCTTCTTCGAATGATTTTCTTTGTTACGACACGCAACGAACGCCTCTCCTATGCCTGTATTGCGCGTTTTACGCAGGCATAAATGACTTACAGCTTCCCGTGAGCTCCGAACTACGGCAAGTGGTTCTACTCCAGAGAAGATTTACTAGACATAATAACTCGCTGGTTTACCATTGCTTTGTGAGGGAGAACGACCGATAAAAATCCAATGTTCCCGGTACTGGTAATTGAACTCCAGACCTTCAGCGTAGAAGTCTAATCCGCTGACCTCTATCTCACGACCGCCTTATTTTTTTATAATATTAGAAATTAATATTTAGTATAATTTATCGTTCTTGTACTCCGATCGTTTAAAATAATGAATGAAATAATTCCGCTTTGAGTTCTGTTTTCCTATAATTGTGTAGATTTTGGTACATATTCTGCATATTTAAGTGCGTAATTATATGCATGCAGCTTTTAGTGCTTACAAATCCGGTCTGTATTAATCAACATACCATAAGAAGATGTAAACTGCATTAGTTAGCCGAGACATACAACTATAACTACTTAATTTGGAAAAATGACTCCCAAACCTCATCCAGAAGGGGAAGGCGCCCAAATGGGGGCAATTTATTATGTTTTGCTATTTTCTGGCCCTGTCAAAACCAGCTGTCGTCACATAAAGCGTACGAGTGCGTTTCATTCATATTTAAATTTAGTTCACCAAGCCAGGGCGAAAAAGTGTGGTTAATCTCAATAATCACGTATTTCAGTTCGACTGTTTATATGGACAAAATGAAAGTCTGCATAGAAAAGCAATTACGGTAGGTCAAGGCGAGGCAGACGCGATGCCGCTTGACGTGTCTTAATATCAGTTAATGACAAGGTAATGATATGCCGAATGAAGTCTAGGCAAGGCGGTAATTTTACGCCGTAACTGTTCAAATTAGATATGTAAACGCAGGTTGCGGTATTACCTGGTTATTCGCAGCGAGGGTGGTGAAGCTCTTTGGGAAACTCATTAGGGCGCGTGCGGGGTGTGCTGAAGCCATTAAGCAAATGCTTTTTTAAGATTACAATATCTGCTGCAACAGAAAAAGTCAACGTGGCAAAGGTATGGATGTACCGAAGCCGACAAAAAAGTAAACGTTGAGGTTGGCCTAATCTTTATTTATACGTTAAAATAATAAGATAGAATTAATATAGATTAAATAAATTAAACTTGAGTAGCTGGGAAAATGACCACGACGTATTTTAACACTAACCATGTACATGTGGAAACATCCTTCAACAGAAATAATTTTTATTTTCTCATTAGTGTAGGAAAAGTGTTGAGTTTCTAAAAGAAATCGAATTTAACGGAAATATCGGTCTTGGATGTAAATGAATCTAAAAAGTGATTTCGAAAAATGTCTATGTATGACTATACGAGGGTTGCCTTTTATATTTCGGAATTAGAGAACAAAAACAAATATTTATCATCGAAAATGGCTTTATTGTTTTTCAAAATATTCTCCATGAAGATCAATACAATTTTGCATGCGTGTGAACCAATTTTCGAAGCATTTTTTCCACTCCGATTGAGGTATCTCCAAAACATGCATTTTGAACGCATCAACCGCTTCTTCAGGTGTTTAAAAACGTTGACCTCGCAATTTATTTTTGATGTTCGGAAATAAAAAGAAGTCATTGGGTGTCAAATCAGGACTATACAGCGGATGACTCATCAAATGGACGTTTTGAGTGCTCAAAAAGTTACTTATTCAGGCCGATGTGTGAGAACTCGCATTGTGGTGGTGGGCAATGATCCGTCTTCGGCGGTTGGTTTTCCTTATTTCTCCGAAGACTTGTGGCAAACAAATGGTACCAGTCAGAAATGACCGTTCTAAGTTGCACCAATGGTACGGTTGCGATATGTCCAGTTTTTCCGAAAAAACAGGCGACCATTTGCTTCGAAGTGCTTCGAGCACGAACGACTTTTGTTGGCTTTGGCTCGCCTTGGAAGACCCATACAGTGGACTGTTGTTTACTTTCGGGCTCATACGCGTGGATCCACGATTCGTCACCTGTCACGATGTCATACACATGTTTTGAAGCTCCGCGATCGAATGTTTTGAGCATTTCTTGCGACCAATTGACACGAGCTTGTTTTTGAGCGATTGTCAAATTATGTGGGATCCAACGCGAACAAATCTTTTTTACGGCTAATGTTTATGTTATATTGAATGTATGCTGGTCCCACTAATGTCCAAGGTTACCTTAATCTCACGATAAGTCACATGACGGTCTTGCAGTATCAGTTCACGCACTGCGTCAATGTTTTTCGGAACCACAACCGATTTTGGACGACCTTTTCGTCGTTGAGCGAACTACGGCCACGGTTGATTTTGGTAAACCATCGATAAACACTGGTCCTTGATGGTGCTTCATCGCCAAAAATCGAATTAAGTTCATAGATGCTCTGTTGTTGAGTTAATCCACGTCGAAAGTTGTAAAAAATAATCGCACGAAAATGTTCACGATTTAATTCAATTTTTTGGCCAATATGAATTTTTCAAGTTACTGTAAACAACACAAATAGAGCTCGTACGTCAAAACGTTCTGAGTACGTATACCGTCAAAAATGTCAAAATTTACGATAGAGCCGTCAGTTGCCAGATGGCGGCACTAGGGTTGCCCAATCCCGAAATATAAAAGGCAACCCTCGTATGCGTATAAACTGTAAGGTAGTTTGTAGCCATAAGTATCAGAATCATCAAGGGCACAAAAATTTGTAGAATAAAGCAGTTCTGAAATTTCGCGCAAAAAAAATAAAAAAATTAAAAAAAAAAACTGATAACTGTTTTAAGGATTCTGATTACATGTTACAACATGCTAGAAGATCGGAAAGCCTAGAAAGTTTTCTTTATACCATATATTAGCCAGGTCGTTACTGAGCACGTGTATTGAGAATACAGGGAAGGCCATAATGAAGTACCCAATTGAACTTGTCGCCATTTAAATTCTTTATAATAGCCAGTTGATAAATTTGCGATGCTAATTATGCTTAAAGATCATAATGTTTTCAAAAGGGTTTAAAAGGATCTTGAAGAACTTGCCTTAAGATCAAGTCATCTTCAAGTCTTCATTACTCGCTTATCAAGGCGACGATGAAAGCTTCTTTAAACTTTTTAGCTGTTAAACAGAAGTCAAGGGGCTTTTGCTTCGTGCGCAATTCAAGAGCAAAATATGGTTTTATAACAGCTTTAAGGAATTATCTAGAAGGGGCAAATATTTTCTAATTATAAACCTTACTTGCCATAAGGCCATTAAATTTGGATTGGAACCTCTACGAAACAAATTATTGAAGCAAATAGTAATATTAGTGAATTAAATGTCAGCATACAATCGTCAGTCGTGTGTTATGTAGGCATTTTTTAAAGAAATAACAAATGATTATAAAAGGAGGCCGTTTCAAAGGGACAGTGATGAGGATGAGGAAAAACGCTCAATATTTTTCCTTCACCTTCCTTTTACCGCAATATTTTTTAGGTTACATTTCGCCCGTGTGCCATCAGCCTTAAATATTTAAAGTTTTAAAAGTCAAGTCTTTAAGAGCTAGAGAGGCTTTTATGTTAGAATCTAAAACCTATTATTTTCAAAGAGTGTTTTAAGTCAAAACGCATTCAAATAGGTATTGGATAAGGCCCTATTAAGAACAATAGATCAGTTAATAGTCATTTTAAGGCAAGAGGCGATTAAACCAGCATTGTATAAGGCTATTTAGATTTATGCCTGAGGTGGCCTTTACTGTTTGGATTGGGTGATGTATAACGGGCAACTATGTTATTTACGAGGTGTGTTCAATTGAAACGCAGCTTTGCTTTATAAAAAATGTATTCAACAATTTAATTACAAGTAATTACCGCCACCCATCCCATTGTTTTACTAACCGACGTGTATCCTGGTCATAGAATTCTTGTGGCTGCTGATTGAAGAAGTCTTCCACAGCTATCTGTACTTCTGCGTTAGACTCAAAATGCTGACCTTTTAACGCCTTTATCAGCGGTCCAAAAATATGGAAATAGCAAGCGATAGATCCGGGCTATAGGGTGGATACTCTAAAATCCTCCATTTCTTTCTTTTACCACATGAGGCCTAGCATTGTCGTGCAGCAACATGACGCCACGCATATGTTTTCCTGGACGTTACCGTCTTATTGCCTGGCGAAGCTTGTTCAAAGTTTCATTGTACTGATTTGCATTGCCATTTACTTCAGGTACCTTAAACTCTATCAACAAGGATCCTTCATGGTCGAAAAAGTTAACATCACCTCACTGCATCGACGATAACTTACTGGATGGCTCGTAGTAATGACACCAAGTTTCGTCACCATCAACTAGTGAGAGAAGAAAGTCATCGCCATTTTGCCTATAATCTGTGAGTTGTTGCAGAGATACGCCCATTCCCAAGCATTTTTGTTAATTACACAAGAGACGAGGAATCCATTGCGAACAAACTGTGCTGTAACCCAGATTACGAATAATATTATGGACAGATCCTACACTCGCACCAACAATTTCTGAAATTTCCCGAATTGAAATTCTACGATTTTCTTTAATAAGGCCTTCCACATATGCCATATTGTTTTCTGTAAATGCAGTACACCGTGCACCTGGTCGCGGGTCATCCATAGTCCCCTCTTTTTTAAAATATTGTTTTCCAAAACTGAAAGGCCGTTTTATCATAGGCTTCAGATCGCTCCTGGGAGTTGGTTCAGGTCATTCATTAAATGATTAGAACATAAAAGTTTTAGAATCAGTGTTTTAAATACGCATGCTGAACCTTCTTAGGGTGCACCCTTTTATTCTTATGATGGTTTTAACGCAGTTTAAGTAAAAGAAGCTTTGCGTATTTAACAGATTTATAAGTTGTTTTAAAAATAAGCTTTGTAGTTCTCTCCTAGAATATATTAAAACTCAAATTGTTACTTGAGATAACATTTGCCGTTATGTTTTGTATTTCTCAGCGTATGTTGTCTTTCAGCTACTGCAGGAACTGAGGTTAAATGCGCAAACCTTTTCTTCGAGATAGCCCCATAAAAAAATCAGAAATTGTCATATCTGATGGCCTGGCAGGCCATGCTAAATTACCAAATCGGGAAGTTAAACTTGCAGGGATCAGATTACTCAAATGGCCATTGTTTGTCTGCAACAGTGCGTCATCGCTCCGTTCTGTTGAAACGACATATCCTCCAATCTAAGTTCTTTTAAATGGGATGTCAAGAAGTTCTCCAGAATTGTTGACTGTAACAGAAGTGCCTTTATCGTATTAAAAAAACTACAATCCAATTACACCTCAGTTATATCTTGCTCAAAAGCCCCAGTTGTAGTCGGGCGACATGGATGATGTCAGGGAAACTTTTGGCGCATCGAAGTAACCGATTCATTTTTAATGCTTAAAGTTACAATTTGTACCAGTTCTTGTGGTGTTTATCGATTCTAAATGAAACTTGGATGTACACTGCACGGTCGTCAAAACAAAATTGACAGAAAATACCCGATAGCAAGATGGCGGCTACTTCAAATTAGATACTTTATTATGGCCTTCCCTATATAATGAGACAGCAATATAAACATGTGTTGTTTAGGAAAATTATCTAGCAAATAAATAAAATTTCATTTGAATTTTTTTTTATCGAAATATCTTGCCTGAAGATTATGTATACAATTTTTTGAATATCAGAGCATTGCTGGTTATGTATTCAGACAATTTTTTTATTGTTAGCATACATAAAATTTGGTGTACGACAATAATTTTTTATCTAATTACATTACCATAGAGTCTAATAATTCTAGAGAGTTATGTGCTAATCATTAGAACATTAATCTGTTGAAGTAACAGCACTTTTGAGGTTATTTTGTAAATAGTACATAGAATTTAAAAGTTCTATTTGAAAACTATTGTTAAGCAAACCAAAGTTTCTGAATTAGAAGTGGCTCGTATATGTTAGACAAGCTATTTTCTGAACCTTCTATTGTTATGTATTTTATAATCCTACGTCGGAAAGTAACATACGGGAGTTTAAGTCGAGTATAATAGCAACTAATAACAAAATCTTTGTTTATTAAAATTTCTTATTTTGATCTTTGTTTTTGTTGCGATGCTGTTTACCATTTGTTTTGTTATTTTTTTGGTTGGTCTAATGGTTATGTGTTGCGCTGTATTTAGTTTTTGTATTTAGTGATATTTTTTAGAGTTTAGACCATTTCAAAATTAGCTACTGACTTTTAAAATTACTGTAGTTAGTCCTACAGGATGGCCCATTTAACTAATATTGGAACCGAATATATATGTGGGTTTATTATTAGGATCACAATCGTTCTCTATCATGTTCTATGTTAATTTTGTAAGAAAATAATATCCGCGAATAGGGAGAAGACTGGCAGGAAATCGGTGTTTGGCAAAAGTAATCGAAAGGTTTCCTCCCAAAATCTGTATAAACGTTTTGAAACGTTTCTAAGTGTACCTGGAGATAATCAACTTGCATATCAATCAGGAAAGTCATGGGAATCTGCGCTTCAAAACCTCCTTGGTGGGACAGAAGTGTCAATAATCAGCAAAGAAATAGCTCTAACCGTCTTCTTGGACATAGAGGGGGCATTTGATAACACCTCCGTTCAACCAATGATCTCTCCAACCCGAAAACATAACGTCGGCGACATCATAAACAGATGGATAAGAAACATGTTGGAAGGGCGCCCAATTCAGACTTGTCTGGGAGAAGAAACTCTCACGGTACATGCTGCCAAGGGCTGCACGCAAGGGGGGGGTTTTATCCCTCCTGCTATGGAACCTGGTAGTAAACGAACTTCTACAGATACTCAATGATGAAGGGTTCTACGACCAAGGATATGCAGATGACATAGTCATCCACATAAATGGCAAATACCCAGCAATCATGGCAAACCTCATGCAGAGGGCGCTTAACATTACTCAAAGGGAAAACCTCAAGGTTAATCCGTGTAAAACATTAATAATACCCTTTACCAAGAAAAGAGATACAGAAAAATTTGATAGCATGACAATTTTGGTGAACGGTTAGCTAGGCGGTCAAATATCTGGGCATCACTCGGGATGCAAAACTGAACTGGAACATACACTTGAATAGCATCTCAAACAAAGCGAAAATGGCCCTTATGATGGACATACGCATGTTTGGTAAAACATGGGGCCTGAAACCAAAGATGGTCCAATGGTACTGCACTGCGGTAATTAGACCCATGATAGCTTATGGCACCCTAGGGTGCTGGCTTAAAGTTAAGCAAAGAATAAGCATCACAAAACTAACCAGGATACAGAAACTGGCCTGTTTGTGTATATGTGAAGTCATGAACAGCACTCCAACTGCATCTATGGAAGCCGTTCTGGGACTGATCCCTTTAGATATGTGTATAAAAGGAGAAGCCTGGATTGGAGCACATAGAATGAAATCCAGCGACAACTGGCACACTAGCAAGCATAGATATGGACACAAACGAATACAGGAACTAGTAGAAGGTAACACCACCTTTCAAATGTGTACCGACTATATCCTTCCAGAATATATCTTTGACAAACCATTCACTGTGAGATACAATTGCAATGACTGGGTTCAAGGAATCCCACCTCAGCTGTCAACAAGGGAATGTCTATACCCCCTGACATCCTTGTGTGAGAAGAACGTACTGCAACTCATATGGGTGTCAGGGCACATGGGGGTAAAGGGAAACGAGAAAGCAAATTCCCTCGCGAAAACCGGTGCATCCACCCCGTTTATAGGGCCAGCACCTGTATTCGGTATCCTCAAACAAAGCATCCGAACGGCAGTGTAGAGGTGGACCATTATACAATACATTTCTTGCTGGGATACAGTACAGGATCAAAAACTGAGGAAGGAAATAATTGGAACGCCTTCTCGCAGACTAGCAACTGACGTCCTCCATCTAGAACGAATTCAGGGAGTAGTAGGACTTTATAACAGGGCACTGCCACCTGCGAAAACACCTTCACAAAATCGGTGTATACAAAGGAGACACGCTCTGTAGATTATGTGAAGAAGAAGGAGGAAACAGCCTTACACATAATCTTCGACTGTCCAGCACTTTACCGCCAGAGACAGCAACTACTCGGGGGAACACTTCGTGAAAAATATCCTGCAACTCGTTGAGGGCACAGATCTACATTGAAAGAATCGGGGGCGCACATAATACCCTAGAATCGAAGTGTAAACTGGGCTAACTAACCCACTTCAAAATCCTGGTAGTAATCAATCAATCAGTACCTGGGGGTACTAAAACTTTAAAATCGCTGCCTGTACTTCCATACTTCCTGCATGAAATCTATACTGTTTGTTGTCTCAAAAATTAATAAACAATAACCATGGTGTATTACCTACAGCTACAAAATCTAAATCGATCCCTACTTATTCGTTAGAAGTAGATTGTGCGTTACTTTGTTTAACCGAAATTGTATGTCTTACGGTTTCCCATATTCGAACGGTAAGTTTTGATTTTAGGACACACTGTATACTGTAGTTAATACGTAGAGATGGTTTGAAGTATGGGATAGTCCAAACAAACAGTTTTGCTTGTTTTTACACTTGAAAACGGAAACTAAGAACCTGCTAAGTCGTTCACTTTTATCACACAATTATCAAGTACTATATAAGATCTGATCAGCCTTTAACAGTTTAATATTAATTTTTTATGAGAAATATGCAGAGAGAGATATTCCAATGACGGGACGCGGGACGTACAGGTGAAGCGTTTTGCTCATTGTTTCGTTTCATTGTAACGTGAAAGACCGCACTGACGTTTTGTTGTTGCAAACGATGGCTTGTTTATCCAGTTATCCATTCAAGTGCTTAACCTCACACAGTGTGACATTAATTCGCAACATGTAGAGGAAGTAATCCGCGGACGCACTCAGAATTCTAAAGGATCGAATGAGTTTCATTTTACATTGATGGTTTATTGACTTTGACGACCGTTTAAATTAACCTGATGGGGTTGTAGCAGCGGTAGAAATGTATTTATCACTTTGTAATACGGGGTAAATTATCGAAGCACACCTTTTATACAAATGAATTGATGTACGTTATTGCGAAGCACAACTTTTTCTCTGTATTCGTCTATACAAACTAAATATACAGTCTTTGGAAAATTGACGCCCATGCTTGTGGAATTTGAGTTAAGGGGCTAAAACAAATCGAAAATTAAAATGGGAAAGTATCCGATTGCCCGTCGTTATCGAATTATTGATAAAAAAGTAAATAGTAAGTTTCATTGCACGGTCGCCCCAGTTAGTTGTGTAAAATAATTGAACTAGGTGGCTACGACGATGTTTGACATTTATGAATCGTTCTGTGATATTGATAAATATTATTTTCATTTCATTTTGCTACTGTTTTGTTTATAATGGACGATACTATTGTAACCGAGATTACATCAATATGTTGTAATAATTTGGTACAGTAAGATCTCGTTTAGCGCTTCCTCGATTAACGCTGATTCGATATAACGCGGTCTGCTCGAAGCCTAAAAAAGCTCAAAATTTACGCTGATTCAAATTATCGCAGCGTTTCATTAATTCGTATATAATACGATTATTCCCGAACACGAACTAATCAGCAAAAGGAGGCAATTTCTCGTAACGCTGTACTTCCCCAATCTATGTTTGTCTGATGCGTTTGTTTTCGTGCAAAGTGTTCATTAGCAGTGAAACAGTGTCCACGCTACCAATACGATCGAATGATACAGATTTTGAAAGAAATGTGAAAGCAAGACGAGGCGTTTTGGATGCGGTTTTCTGCTACCGACATTTGCTTAACGAGAGAAAAAGAAAGCGACAAGTGACACTAGACGACTTCATTGCAAACAAATCCAGAATTTCAGACGATGCAGGACCTTCATCACGAAAATTAACTTTATATTTTTATGTGAATATGTTTATATGTTATGTAACATATCTTATTATGCAAATTAATATAAAAATAACACAATTAAAGGTAAATTTGTTTATTTTTGGTCGCGTTTTCCCATTTCCCTATTTAGGTACTATGTGTTACAATGACCTCGTCTAACGCTGTTTCATTTAGCGCCTTGTCGTCTAGGAACGCATCCTAAGCGCTAAACGAGGTCTTATTGTACGGATAATGACAATGCCACTGGTGCTGCTAGGCCATATATTATGCGGAAAGGTTTCCAAATTATAGGCAACCTGATGCAAAAACTATAAGACGTGTACAACAGAGATGACTAGAAACATGTAATTTACGTCCTCGAGAAAATCAGCAGACCGTGAACCTACACTAAGAGTCGATAAAGTACAGAACCAAGTGCAAGCTTTCGAATTGTATTGTCCAAAACTCATTTCAAAAAAGATCCAATTCCCAAATTATTAAGGAGAACTGGCCTATTTCCATTTAGACCCCAAAAGTTCAAGTTTTGCATGACGGAGATAGTTTCGAGTTTTGTAGATGGTTGTTGCATAACTTAAACAATGATCTACATTTCATTGAAAAGATTATGTGGAGTAATGAACCCACATTTACTGAGACAGGTATCATAAATACTTATAAGCTGCATGAATGGAGGGATGAAAAAATCCTCACTTAATACCCAAAAGATCTTATCAAAGAGGATAGTCAATAAATATTTGGTCTGGGGTATTAAATAATAATGTAATTGTTCGACACATTCTACCTAACCGATTTATGAAAATTTATCACTGCCATTGCTCGATGAAGTTCCATTAACAGTTAGATTAAATTGTTGGTTCCAACATGATGATGGTACACCATGTGAATTCTGAATATGTCGTGACTCGTATTCACGCTGTTGTGGCGTCAATAAACGAAAGTATGCTACCGAGGGTTTGTGCTTCCACGATATATAGTGCGAATATTTGAATACATTTTGTTACAACATATGTAAACAATATCTGTTTTGACCGTATAATTCGATTTTTAAAAAGTAAGTATTATTTAAAAGTTAAATATTTGTATTTTATCAATAACCCGATATAGAAGAACAATTGCTACTCTTAATTTTCGGTTTGTTTTAGTCTCTGAATCAAATCCTGTGATTTTGAGACACCCTGTGTAAGGTTGTACAAGTTGCCTGTACTTAAAAAAGAGACTTATTGTGATTGTGATTGAATGACATCTAGGCCGCAGTTTGCCAAGCATCTTTATGCTCTTAGGCCACGTTTGACCCTTAGATAGGCAAAACAGACATATAAGAGATTTATATTATTTATGCAGGGTAACTTAAAAATTATGTAGAGCTAGATTGATTGTTTGCACGGGGAGGGTTATTTCTGGCCTTTAACACTGCGGTCTCTTGGGCCTATTGTGCATCCCCCTCTGTCGCTAGTCGCTGTCAAGCAGATCCGTCCCCTTTACAAGATCTAGGAGTTTGTTGATCAGACTGGCTTGCGGTTGTATCTCGTTGGTATTAGTGCCCTCAAAGATTTGTTATCTTCGACGAGCTAAGACTTCGCATTGGAATATTTGGGAGGCTGTTTCCTCTTCCTCGCCACACAGCCTGCATGTAGAATCTTCGTTAAATAGTGGAGGTCTTGCCTGAAGTGCCATTATCCCTTTAGGAGTCCTGCACTACTCCAATTTGGGTCCTACTGACTTGTAGCAGTGCTTGGTAAGCTTGTGGGGGTGGTTGCCCATCATAGCTTTGCTTTGTCTTTGACGAGGTGAGGGTCTCCGGTGTTCCGAATGTTTGGTTACCATCCATTCTTTAATTGCTCCTTTCGCTGTCCGCTTAGTTAGACCGACAACAGGTGTTTCATATCCTCATTTGGTAGTTTATCTGCGTTTTCATTTCCTTTTATGCCTTTGTGGCCTGGTACCCACACAAGTTTTACCTTGTTAGAGGTTGCCGGAGTTAGGAGACTACGAAGGAAGTTCCAGACAAGTTCTGACTTAATCTGGTTGGAATTCAGTGCTTTAAAAGTTGCCTGACTGTATGGAGGTAGGTACTATATCTTGTTTTGCTGCCGTATGTATATAGCAGCTCCGGTTCCGTTGCTCGTGCGTGAACCGTCTGTATACCATACTAAGCTTTTATGCAAGTCTGGTGATTCCCCTTGATCCCATTCTTCATGGTTTATCTGTACTTCGAAGAGTTTGTGAGAAGAGTATTTTGTTAACATGTAGTCCGTTCACATTTTTAATTTTGGGTCAGATACTAAATTTATTATTTTGGAGTATCCCCATGTGTGTTGGGTGCTTCTCCAATTACCCGTGCAGTTTAGGCGATACGGTCCCATGCATGTCTCGCCCTTGATTATGATATCTAGAGGAGGAAGTTGCAGGAGAGCTTCTAGTGCTGCTGTTGGAGCCCTCCTGAATGCTCCAGGTATACAGAGACGAGCCAGTTTTTGCACGCTAAGAAGCTGGTTTATTGTTTGTCTTTGATTTACTTTGGGCCACCATATTAGTGAATCATAGGTTATTGTCGGTCTTATCACCGTTGTGTAAAGCCAATGGACCATTTTTGGTTTTAGTCCCCATTTATTTCCAAAGGCTTTTCTTGCCATCATTAAGGTTGTTTTTGCCTTGTTAGTGGTTCTTTGCAAATGCTGGTTCCAGGTCAACTTGGTGTCTAGAATCACACCCAAATATTTGACCTCCCCCTTGATCATTTCACCATTAATAAAATATTTTGTCAAAAAATTCCTATGTTTTATCAATAATATTCAAATAGAATCTCTTTACGACAATGTGCCGTTCCAGACTGGCATGAACTATATCTAAATCAGAACCTGCTGAAATGTAAACCAATTATTTTAATTTTTCAAGCTTAGTATAAGAAGGCTTACTTGAGTGACACGCGAAAACTTCCACAGATGTTCTAGAAATTCTAAAAGTGTTACAATAGATTGTATGGTTATACTTGGGGTGACTTGGATAATGCAGTAAAATAAATGTGTCGCATTAATGCTTGTAGAGCATCGTAAAACAAAACGGCGTCAGTTTTACATATACATCAGTGTATCAGTAATTTATTTATTAATCAGCTTATAAACGACGCCATTAGAACTAAATTGCTTTATAGATTGCATCTCTATAATAATTTTGATTGGATACCATTCACGTAATTATTACTTTATTGAACCTGCATTAAGTGAGTGAGGGGCGTGGCACAGTTTACCATTTTTACAGAAAATTTTCCAATAACATTAACTGAGAGTGTTCGTAATACCACTACATTATAAAATGGATTATAAGCATTAGCGTTTAATCTAGTAGATGCAATGTTTTTGAATTCACGCTGTTGTCTCATTATTTATTTACCTTATTCTATCAAATTAGTTTCCTCACACCGTCCTCATTTATGATGATGTTGACAAATCAAGACAACCACTTTCAAAATTTTAGGATATTATAAAACAAGTCTGTTGTAACGGATTTACCAGTTTTTCGAGAAATATCTCTCGAAAAATGTTATTAACAGCACAGAAACAATTTGAATGGAAATAAAATGTCACGGATTTTACTACTTTTTTATTTACACTTGCCTAACATCGTCAGCTGCCAAATGAGATAAAATATTTACATTATTACAGACCTCTAAGACTTTTTTAATTTGTAATGGCTTGCGGACCAATCAGAAGTCCAGAATAATATTGCGTGATCCTAATCAGTTCGACGATAAAATAGTTCATGTCCGAATTATAAACAAAAAATATTCAAGTACATTCTTTACATCCAAATCTGTTTTAAATGACAGCCTAATTAAGACGGTTCAGATACATTTCGGCGATACAGTATTTTGGTATTTTTGAAAATGCATCCAGCAGGGTTGCAGGATTCTGCAAAAGCTCCGAATAAAATTAATATTGTTATAAGATATTTAACTTATTTTTTTAACATTAACCCACCCATTGTAAGGGTGTATGAAACATTTTCACACAATAGTATTTAGAGGTGTGACCAATGTTAAAATTGGATGTTGGTTGTTAAGTTACGGGTAGTTAACAAAGGAAAGCAATAGTTTTATTTTAGGTTATTATTCCCTGATTATTAGATGTATACCTTAATCGGAACGAGCATCAACAAAATTTTAATATGCATCTGGTAAATCGAATCCAAATCACTAACCGACGGGAAATCGACTTAAACGTTAAAAGTCTTGTAAATCGAAAGCTATTATGTGTACTCCTTACTATACACCTGAATTTATATGTGACAGTTGCAGTAAAACCATTAAAGATTATTTAATTATATTCTGCCCCTAAAATTGTTAAAATTATCCTGTATTAGCTGTATAAAATATTATTTACTATTTTAAAAAGATATATATCACAGATTATCAAGGTCTGCATCTATTTAGGTTTCAAAAATATTCAAGTTCTGCATGACGGAGATAGGGAGCTTCGAGTCAATTTTTATAGGTAGTTGTTGCTTAGCGGAAAGAATGGATCCACATTTAATTGAAAAGATTCTGTGATGAGCGATGAATGCACATTTACTGAGACGGGTATCATAAATACTCATAAGTAGTAGGTGTAGGGATGAAATTTCTTACTTAATACCCAAAATATCTTATTAAATGCAATGGTCAATAAACAGTTGGGTTTGTTTATTAAATAATAATGTAATTGGTCTAAACATTCTACCTAAGCTACTTAATTCAGTCTAGTATCTTCAATATTTAAATGAAAATTTATTTCCAAATTTTTGATTCCAACATGATAGTGCACCGTCATATTATGGAATACGAGTAAGAATTCCCCGAATGAAAATTTCTCCTAGAAGCGGATTGGAAGAAGGGGATTCATACCATGTCCTCCTATATCACCTCATCGGAATCCGTTGGATTTCTTTTTCCGGGCCATGTAAAAAAAAGTTTACCGCGATCCTATGGTGAATCCTGAAGATGTAGCAGCTTGTATTCAAGCTGGTGTGGCCTTAATAAGCAAAAATATGTTACGGAGGGTTCGTGCTTCCAGGATAAATCGTGCGAACTGCCTTGAAGTAGAAGGCAACCTATTTGAACACCGTTTGTGACAACAGATGTAGACAATACCTGTTTTGTTTATATTATACCATTTTTAAAGTTTAATATACATGTTAAATTTTTGTTCTTTTATAAATAACTCGAAACGAATTATTATTATTCGCGGACGAACAGGTGCTGCTGGCAGAAGATCGGGAGGACATAGAATATATGACAAGAAAACTGGTTGACAAAATTGTTGGTTGGGGTTTGGAGATAAATATGGAAAAAACACAGTACATGGTAAATGGCAATTAAGGAAGTGAAATTGTTCAGTTAACATGAACATTATTAAATTTATTTGAATTATTAATCTTTATTTAAATGTATTATAATTAATTATTTAATAACGTAAGCATGACACAATACCATTTTCATTTAGGTCATGCACTAGTTCATTGCATCGAAAAGAATGCGATGCGAAGTAATACGATATTTGCAAACTTGCATTGTCGTAGGTTAGTTTTAGCGATTTAGCATATATGTTTTGAAATGTACTGATATTGCAGGTCACGTATTTAAAGTCCAATTTAATGGATCAAAATTATTGCTGATTGAACTGATAGAATTTGTATATAAACCCACCAGTTTTTTATGTAATTTGTCAGTTCTTTGAGTTGCATTGACTAAGTATGCATTAATGAATGAGTCCAGTCTGGCTTATTCGCTCTCTGAATTGTACCATTAGGTGTTATTGGTTTTTAATAAACATTCTACAGTAACACCTTATTTTCACTTACTTGGGATTTACGACCCCAAGTTTGTTCATGGTCCTTCGAGCCAACCAGAAGCAGCGCCGGGAGATACCTTCTACCCGACATCAATATAATTTGGAAGGTCCTTCGAGCCAACCAGAAGCAGCGCCGGGAGATATTTTCTACCCTACATCGATGTAATTTGGAATTTACGACCCCAAATTATAAACCCAGAAGCAGCGCCGAGAGATACTTTCTACCCGACATCAAGATATAATTTGGAATTTACGACTCCAAATTATAAACAGCACTATTTGGGACTTACAACCCCAAATTAGTACAAGAAACAAATCACACCGACGGCGAGAAGACATCGTTCGTCAACAAGAAAAAATTAAACAAAGCGTCAATTAACGCTAAAGAATGGAGCAAAAAACTAAAGAACAGAAACAGCTGGCAGAAATGATCCAGAAATT
>JABXWE010103621.1:0-23977 GCA_014611495.1 Limonius californicus | reverse complement strand
GCAAACTTGCATTGTCGTAGGTTAGTTTTAGCGATTTAGCATATATGTTTTGAAATGTACTGATATTGCAGGTCACGTATTTAAAGTCCAATTTAATGGATCAAAATTATTGCTGATTGAACTGATAGAATTTGTATATAAACCCACCAGTTTTTTATGTAATTTGTCAGTTCTTTGAGTTGCATTGACTAAGTATGCATTAATGAATGAGTCCAGTCTGGCTTATTCGCTCTCTGAATTGTACCATTAGGTGTTATTGGTTTTTAATAAACATTCTACAGTAACACCTTATTTTCACTTACTTGGGATTTACGACCCCAAGTTTGTTCATGGTCCTTCGAGCCAACCAGAAGCAGCGCCGGGAGATACCTTCTACCCGACATCAATATAATTTGGAAGGTCCTTCGAGCCAACCAGAAGCAGCGCCGGGAGATATTTTCTACCCTACATCGATGTAATTTGGAATTTACGACCCCAAATTATAAACCCAGAAGCAGCGCCGAGAGATACTTTCTACCCGACATCAAGATATAATTTGGAATTTACGACTCCAAATTATAAACAGCACTATTTGGGACTTACAACCCCAAATTAGTACAAGAAACAAATCACACCGACGGCGAGAAGACATCGTTCGTCAACAAGAAAAAATTAAACAAAGCGTGAATTAACGCTAAAGAATGGAGCAAAAAACTAAAGAACAGAAACAGCTGGCAGAAATGATCCAGAAATTGGTCATTAACATGAAGAAAGATTCTTCAGTCCGGAAAACACCGGAATATTTATCCAATCGCAGTGAAACACTACAACAATATTGGGAAGAATTTTCCAGAACCCACGAAGAATTGATGCTGGAATTACCACAAGAGCACAATTACTTCAAGCAAAACTTTTACGATCAAGTAAAAAATCGCTACGAAGAAGCCAAGGAATATATTCAAGAATGGCAACCACTACAATTAAAAAGACCTGAAAATGAAAATTCAGGGGAAGCTAAGGAATTCAACCTAGAAGATGCAGATGCACGAACCAGTAAAACAACAAATGATCAAGAAATTCGCCTGAGAAGACAATTCATCAAAATAAAATCACTGGAAAAAATAATTAACAACGTCACGGAAAATATAGAACAAGAAAAAACAGGACTGCACTGGGAGTATAAATTAAACAATTTATCTGGGCAATGGGATGACATCGCCAAACTCCACGAAGAAATCTTAATATACGAAACGAATTTCACAAATGAATATTTTACAATAAACATGTATGAAAATGCCGAAGAAAAATTCGAGCAAGCGACGTGCCAACTACATGAAAAAATAAGCAGCTTTATTCCAAAACGCAGCAATAATGAAAATTGGAAAAACGAGGAAACGCATGTGTCGTTACCTAGAATCACACTGCCAATATTTGAAGGTAACTATGAAACATGGACCACTTTCCACGACATATTTGTGCAAATTATTCACAATAGCAACAAATTAAGCAACGCAGAAAAAATGCAGTATCTGAAAACGCACATCAAGGGTGAAGCTAGCAAATTAATACAGCATCTAGAAGCATCCAATGCCAACTACGAGACAGCATGGGACATGATGATCAAGCGATACAACAACAAGAGAATTCTATTTACCAAATTCTTGGACAACATCCTGGAACAATCCACAACGGCATATGAATCGACAGAAAAAATAAAGCGAATTCATGACACCACAATTGAAAGTTTACGAGCCATCAAGAACATAGGCGTAGACACAACCACCTGGGGGCCGTTAATATCGCACATAATTACAAAGAAGTTAGACAGAGAAACGAAAAAATTGTATGAACAATCCTTGACAAATCCAAGGGGTATTCAAGAACTGGACGATCTACTGGAATTCCTAGAAAAAAGATTTCAATCACTAGAAGCATTAAATGAATCCACAAAACCAGAGGCGTACAAACAAACAAAAAGAGCAGAAAATTCGAAAACATGGTGGCCAATCAAAAGTTACCATGCAAGTACATACAATTGTAAGTATTGCAACAACAATCATAACATCAGCCAATGCCCGAAATTTAGAGCAGTAACTGTCAACGAACGTTACAATTTTGTAAAACAGCAAAAATTATGCATCAACTGTTTAAGACATAGTGATAAAGAAAGGTGCAACAACCAAACCAAGTGCTTCAGGTTCCACAAGCCACATCATTTCCTGCTGCATTTTGAAACTTACAAGCCACAAGAAGCAACCTCAAAGCCACAAGAAGCAATCTCAAGGCCCCAAGAAGCAATCTCAAGCCCACGAGAAGAAAAGAAAATAGCAGCTCCTACTACCATAACAGACGATCAACCCAAAACCACAAAAATAACTAGCCACATCAGCAGAAAAACAACATCATCCAATAAGAAAGATGTACTGCTAGCCACGGCATACATCAGAATTAAAACAGCCGAAAATGGCCACGAAATGCTAAGAGCATTAATTGACCCAGGATCCCAAGTATCCTTCATAACAGAAAACGCAGCTCAACTATTAGCACTACCACGCATGAAAATACAAGCAGAAATTGCAGGAATAGGAAAAAGCGAAGCCGGAACGTCCAAAGGAAAAATTGCAGTAGAAATAAGACCAAGATTTTCCAGTAACTTTAGAGTATACGGGGAACTGTTAGTCCTGCCAAAACTAACGGACACCCTGCCAAGGACAACAATCAATGACAAGGATGTACCTACAAATCTGGGAGAATTGTATCCTAGCTGATCCTACTTATGACACACCTGGACCAATAGATATTTTGGTAGGGGTAGATCTCTACAAAGACATCATACTGGAAGGAATCAACAAATCAAACAATGGACTACTGGCACAGAAAACAGAATTACTACATTCCACATCAAGCTGTAATTAAAGAAGATAGAGATACAACCAAACTCAGAGTGGTATTCGACGCCTCATCTAAAACAACCAATGGAAAAAGTTTAAATGATTTGATGCACACAGGACCAAGGTTGCAACAAAATCTAGTGGACATCTTAATACGCTGGAGAAAACACAAGATTGTACTAACAGCCGACATTGAGAAAATGTATAGGCAAATAAAAATCGCTGACGAAGATCAACGATACCATAGAATTGTTTGGAGATTTTCCAAAACACAACCAATACAAGAATATCAGTTAACTACAGTTATTTATGGAACAGCATCCGCTCCATACCTGGCCATAAAAACGCTGCAACAATTAGACGACGAAAAAGATAAATATCCTCAAATAGCTCAAGTAGCAAAATCAGATTTTTACGTAGACGATCTACTAACTGGAGCCGAAACCAAAGAAGAAACAGAAGAACAAAAATATAGCGATGCGCTTGCAGCTGAAGGAGTCCAGTTACACTTTATTCCCCCGGCAAGTCCTCACTTTGGAGGATTATGGGAGGCCGGCGTAAAATCTATTAAATACCATCTGAAGCGAACCATCAGAGAGATAGTTTTAATAAAGGATAATAACATCCCCCCAAACAATTGGCCACTGGCAAGAATAAAGGAAGTCCATCCAGGCAATGATGGAAATGTCAGAGTAGTTACTCTACAAACAAAAGGCAAAACAATACTAAAGCGACCAATCACAAAGATTTGTCCTTTACCAGTCAGCGACAACAACATTGATTCAGAATCAGAAAAAGCACAACCACAACGAACCACTGGATTAGTGTCAAAAATAAATAAAGTACTTTTATTTATGACTATCATCTGCAGCATCATTCACAACAGTCAAGGGAACTACACAATCAAGTATCCAGAACCAGGAATTTATATAGAAAACATTGGACACGCCAAGATAAATAGAGGAGTGTTCCGACTAGGTGTTAACTTCCCTATATCCAGCATCCAAACCGACCAAAATGGTGTCAACATCACGGTAAATCAAATAACCAAGTTATGTAATGAAGCTAAAGTAATGTACATGATCAACACTTGGCTGTTCATTACCAACAAGCCAACAAGAGCAGCAGTAATATGCAACAGCATTCGAGAAGATGTGATCCTCAACAATACAGGGATCATACAAGTGTCACCAGAATGCATCATCGAGACCAAACGTAACACGTTACATCCAAAAACGTTCAGTTACATCTCGGTTTTGGCAACTTTTACCAAAACCATTCCAATTGAAGTGAATGCTACAAAAAACATAAAGCATACAAGGATCCAATCCAAAGACGCAGAACCAGTATTTCAAGCATCTGACAAAATGTCAGAATTAATCGAAGAAGAAATGGATTTACAACAGAAATTGGATACCACACTATGGCACACGATCCATTCCCGGTCAGCAATAGTCAGCAGCATTTCTTCCATTACCATTATAGTAGCAGGGGTGCTATCATACGTGTTATGGAGAAAATGGATCGCCTACTCAACTAAGAAGGGTCCAACTAGTCCCAACGAGAATCCAAGACGACCAACGCCCACCGCACGAGGAAGGAACAGAATGCCTCCGCAACCGTCCCCGGCCGAGGATTTCCAACTCCAACCACTCTACGCGGCCCCGGCAGAAATGTTCAGTTAACATGAACATTATTAAATTTATTTGAATTATTAATCTTTATTTAAATGTATTATAATTATTTATTTAATAATGTAAGCATGACACAATACCATTTTCATTTAGGTCATGCACTAGTTCATTGCATCGAAAAGAATGCGATGCGAAGTAATACGATATTTGCAAACTTGCATTGTCATAGGTTAGTTTTAGCGATTTAGCATATATGTTTTGAAATGTACTGATATTGCAGGTCACGTATTTAAAGTCCAATTTAATGGATCAAAATTATTGCTGATTGAACTGATAGAATTTGTATATAAACCCACCAGTTTTTTATGTAATTTGTCAGTTCTTTGAGTTGCATTGACCAAGTATGCATTAATGAATGAGTCCAGTCTGGCTTATTCGCTCTCTGAATTGTACCATTAGGTGTTATTGGTTTTTAATAAACATTCTACAGTAACATCTTATTTTCACTTACTTGGGATTTACGACCCCAAGTTTGTTCATATTGTAATTTAAAATGTTTCTATGTAGACACATTCATCCCCGAAGAAGAGGTTCACTACACAATAATAGGGTTACTAGTGACGTACTGGAGGTACGTAACTTGGAACGCAACTGATATAAACATTTTAATTATTTAGTTAATACTATTCAACAAAAGAATCTCAACATTTTCAGAATGGGCTTCGTACTTAAAAAATCTATTTCAAATTGTGAGCAATATATTATCAACATTTTCAGAATAGCCCTCGTATTTCAATTTGTGAGCAGTATATTAAACCTTAAAGGGCTGGGATTGCTGAGTGATAAGAGAGTCAAGCTTTGGATGTAATAATCCAAAAGTTTCCCGGTTCGAACCGCACTAGGGCCAAACATTTTTTGTAATTCCGTGTGTAGTCGATACCAGTGTTGGGTAGTATCCTAGATACTACCCAGTGGATCTAGATCCCGGATCTAGATCCACTATGTGGATCTAGTATCTGGATCTAGATTCTTTTTACACGAGGATCTTG
Organism: Limonius californicus; assembly: GCA_014611495.1. Lineage (NCBI taxonomy): Eukaryota > Metazoa > Arthropoda > Insecta > Coleoptera > Elateridae > Limonius > Limonius californicus. The sequence continues at coordinate 18,424 of JABXWE010103621.1, read as the reverse complement.
CATCTGCATCTAGATCATAATTTTCTAGATCTTCATCGTTAAATCCAAAGATCCGCTACAATTTATTTCTTGATTTTTCTTTAGTGAACTTTAAAAACGCATTGAGTAATGATTCCTATATATTTAAAGCATGTTTATGTATTTTAGGAAATGTCTTCTATTCTTCTTTAGCATAATAAATTATGTACGTACGTGTTTCCAGGAAGATTGCAGTTTTTACCTACCCATTATGCACTAAGCGTACCTGTATTTGAACAATTGTGCAGGCGCAGGCAGACGCCTGGAATTTTCTGTCCCTCAAATGTACCTGTTGCGAGGTAGCAAAAATACTTTAGATATTTTATTACCTATTAGGCAGACTAGGTAAAGCAAGAATTTTTCGGTATTTGCGTCACTGCTGTCATTGGGGGTAGAAGGATTTCAGCCATCCGATATTCTTTTTTTAAAAGATCACATTTTTTTTCTTACAAAACCTATAACCGTTGCAATAGACATTTTACAAAATGAAAAAACCTGTCACTTATTAGGAACTGTTTTACCAACACTTTTTAAAAATTAAAAAATCATTGGAAGCTATGCTGGAATTACAATTCTCTTCACAATTAAGAGAATGTTTGCTAAATGGATTTCAAAAACATTTGGAAATATAATGGATATAGAAAGCTCCAACAGTCGTCCATACTTGTTGGCTACAATTTCCAATCCAAAATTTTTAAACTAAGGTGGTTGGAAATTACTTCGTTTAAAGATGATTCTGAATTCTGCAAAATTGTATTGAAACGAGAAATACAAGAGTTACAGTTAGGACTGTTAGGAGGATCTCAAGAAGATTATAATGAAACAACAGAAAGTCACGTAAATTCCGAAAAAGAACATTCCTATCATGAGGAATTCTTTGATTTTTTAAAAATAATTAATACGCAGGTACAAACATCTACATTGCAGTGTACAAACTATTTTGAGGATCCCGATAACAGTTACATTCAATTATATAAGTATCCGATAATAAAAGAAATTTTCCTTAAATTTAATTGCATACTGCCTTCTTCTGTCCCCGGCGAAAGAATATTTAGTACCTACGGGTGGGCAAATTGTAACTACTCGTAGAAATAGGTTAAATGACGAAATTTTCGAAACGTTTTTAATTTTAAAAGAAAATAAAAAAAATTCGATAATTAGAATTATGTAACTTTATAGTTAATAAAGTAACTTTTAGTGTAGTGTAGCGTATTATTATTGTATTGTAACTTGTAAGTAGTGTAAGTTTGTAGTAAAGTTTTTTTCCCGTTATCTATATATTTATTTTCTTATGTTACTGTCCAAGTATCCAGTGGCACTGTCCATATCTCTGGAATCTCTAAAAATTATAAGAACACCCCTGACACGTTCGAAATGCGAAAGGATCTAGATACTTTGTTAAGGATCTTGGATCTTAATCTAGATCCATTTTTAGGTTTGGATCTTTGATCTAGATCTAGATCATATTTTTTAAATGTATCTGGATCTGTATCTAGATCCCTAATTAGAGGATCTTACCCAACACTGGACTCGGTACTGTGTCCCGGTCTCCATTTTCCATTGGGGACATAATTAGTGGCACTCCTCAACACGGTCCCATAAAAAGTGTAACAATTAAGCACGGTTATATACCAACACGGTAACCGCAGAATATGTTCTGCGTAATACATACCAACTTAACCCGATGCAACAATACAAAGCGATGGGCCTGAAAGGCTTGTGGCAATTTTATTATATTTACTAAACCTCCTTGAACCACCTGCCAACTAACAACTCGCCATGGTAACCATAAAGAAAATTGTCACCTACAGCAAGCAATTGCAACAATATTACGAAAAATGAATACACTTTAAACATAGCAAATTAATGAGAATACTGGCGGAGAAAGGCCTAGACTACGAAGACATAAACGCCATCAAAAATCTTTACTGGAATCAGAATGCCACCGTAAGGTTGGATAATGAAAACACCGAAGAGATTCCAATTAAAAGAGGCGTTAGACAAGGTTGTGTCCTCTCAGCTTTATTGTTTAATATCTATTCAGAAGAGATCTTCAGAAAAGCTTTAGAAAACACTGAAGACGGCATAAAAGTAAATGGTGAGTTATTTAACAATATACGGTATGCCGACGACACGGCAGTGATTGCGGATAGCCTGGAGGGTCTACAGCGCTTAATGGATGCAATAACTCGAGAAGGAGACGCAGTCGGATTAAAAATAAACACTAAGAAAACAAAATTCATGATATTCAGCAAAATACCAATAGCACAAGCTCAATTAACAATATATAACCAACAAATCATGAAAGTATCAAAATTCAAATACCTCGGTTGCTGGTTGACGGAAGATGGAGACCCAGATCTGGAGGTAAAATAAAGAATAGAATTAGCAAGATCGTCGTTCCTAAGAATGAAACAGTTACTTACCAACCGCAGCCTTCAACTGGCAACAAGATACAGATTCGTGCAATGTTACATACATTCAGTGTTACTATACGGCGTCGAGGCCTGGACACTCAAGGCTAATACGGAAAAGAGATTAAACGCGTTCGAACTCTGGGTATTCAGAAGAATGCTCGCATATCGTGGACAGAACACATTACAAACGAAGAGGTGCTGAGAAGAATGCACAAAGAAAAGCAACTGCTAACACTTATAAGAAAAAGGAAAACAGCATACCTGGGACACCTATACCGAAATGATAAATACAACGTCTTACAGCTCATCATGGAAGGGAAAATCGATGGAAACAGGGGACGTGGTCGAAGAAAATGCTCCTGGCTCAAAAATATCAGAGACTGGACACATATGAGTACCCATGCATTGATTAGAGCAGCTAAAGATAGAAAAAATTTTGCCGAAGTTGTTGCCAACATTCATTAATGAATACGGAACTTTAAGAAGAAAAAGAATACACTTTCGTTGCACAGAGGAAAAACATCAATAAACAAAGAATATGGAGCACTATAATATCTTGATAGTAATCATGCAGTATTCCCGACTTTCTCAAAAATAATTTTTCTTGTGACTCAAAATACTCAATTCCTGCTGCGTTCCCTTCAGAATTTTTTAAAAATGGTCTACTCGTTAACTGTCGTTTTAGATTTTTAAAGAACCAAAATCTGTATGGTAGGCTGACTTCGAAAAAGGTATACTTAGTAAAACTCCGGAAGATAATTTAAAATGACATTTCTCCTTAATTTTATCCGGGAGTTACCACAGCAAGTTTGCGTAATAATCACCATTGATTGTTGCTTTTGGTTGTAAGTAATCAACTAAAGGAATTCCTTTAGAAACCAAAAAAATTTACCACAATATTTTACCTGCAGATGATTTAGAATAATTCTTTTAGGTTTTCGGATGCTAATGATAAATCCACGATTGATTAGCAGTTACAGTGAGGTCCTTGCTGATTTTCACTACGGTAAGATTTTTCATTAAACTCGTTTTTGCGTATTGAAAACAAAAAGATGTGCCTACACCTTGCAAATATATCTCATTTATGCAGAGGTCATTCAACTGTACCAGAGGAAACAGCCATTCCTAGCGCTCAACGATTACGATTACCAGAAATCGTTTTCATTTATGATCACTTCTACTGGCCTTCCTCATGTAGGCTCTTTCATCAGTTTTCATTCTCGATGCTCCTGTGTATGAAATTACGTTCCTACGATAGATATTTTACAATTTTTAATTTCCTTAGCAATAATGTCTTCCAGCATCAAAAAGTTAATGACCCCCTATACTCAAAACGCTCCTCTCGTTTCTTTCACACACAATAAACTCACACATTACGAATAAGTATTGTGTGAATTACCACAATTAAACCAAAATTTACCAGTTGCGACAGAAGTCGGCAATTGAAGGGTTGAAAAATGAAAAGCTCGCCACTTCGTTAGAACGGTCAAAATAGAAAGTCCTGTCATACCACTTTACACCAAAGCTGATGAAACAATTCGCCGCATCTGTTGGGAAAATTATGACTGTTTGGGAATTCTAAGGGAACATTAGAAATTCACTATTTAATGCAGGGCCAGGCTATTACAGAGCAATATTACGTTTCTGTGTTATATAAATTACGGAACGAAGTTATTAATAAAGGAAGAGGAAAACTTAGCGAAGGATAATGTACCGGTCCAGAAAGATCATGTATTGAATTCTGCAATGGCCTACAGCTTTGAACTGTTGCCGCAGGTGCCTTATTTTCCAGATTTGACCCCGAATGATAGTTTTAAATTCCCAATTAAAACAAATGCAATGAGGTGGGCTTGAATCGTTGAATATAAAATAATTTAAATAAGCGGGTCAATCAAGTCATGCAAATGTTGAATGAAATGTATGTTTGGTCATATTGAATTTTATTTGGTGATATTTAAAACACTTTCGTGTAATAGCACAGTTGCCGCCAAAATACAAGACGCAACTGACAAAATTACTTTCAACATTGTAATCAACAACAGCAGTTTTTTATATTAATTTCGCTAATCGTTCCTCTCATATACGCCTTAAAACTAAATTAATCTGTAAATATATGTTTACAAGCTTTATTACATCAGTTACTAAATAATATTTACATAAAATGCTTCTCTATGAAAATATAAATGTCAAGAGTCGGGTTCATTTTCATTAATCGTTCCATTAAAGATGCGATGTAAATAACCGGCTTATTAAAAGAAACGGCTTCTTCATTAAATATCTTAATTATTCTGTATGCCGTTTTGCTATTCTTCTTCTGCTTACACAACTGACAATTCATGAAGTTCAATTACTAGAAAGCAGTAACACAAGTTACTGAAAATGCTGAAATAATTGAGAACAGTTTTCTGCGAAGTAAATAAAATTTATACTACGGAGGTACTTCTGCATAAAAAAGCTTCTTTGGAGAAAAGCTTCAAGACATTTACTGTAGTTCGAAACCCTCGTTAAACAGTAGGTCTCCGGTGTATGTGTGCATTACCGTACAAGCAATACAGATATAAGAGAGAATGTTACCACCCTCTGCCAAAAGCCAAAAAATCATAGAAAGAGAGATAATGTTTATCTGATATTTGGAAGTATTTACCTTTATCAACAACCAGCCTTTAAATAGTAAATATAAGTACCTACTACTTCAACAGCGTTATGATCAAAATATTAGATATGAAAATTGATATGACGATAAAATGATACGTCCTATGTATATTACATTCCATATCTATACGACAGTACATGTCTAGATAGTGAATTGATAGGTCGCTATATTGATACCAAAAAAAAACGATGAATCCAGCAATATTCGTATCACACAATCCAAAACATACAGTCATGCTAACCCACAAGAACGACCTTCCTCGATTAATTGTGTCTTTTCAACGTCTTCTTATTTCAGTAAATTAAATGGTAAAGCTAGCTCAGTTAGCCTTCCTTCATCAAAGGAATAATGTGTTAAGACCATATAATAAAACGATTTACCATTTAGGTATTATATTTATTATTATTATTGTATTGATTTTAACCGTCCTTTATTCCCAAATCGATTAACACTATATACAGGGTGATTCTAAACTGTGCATAAAATTTAACCACGTATAGCTGAGGTTATTTAACCCGTAAATCACTTAGCGTTTTTCTAATTAAGCCCCGTAACGGAGACACGATGCTGCAATTTTTTTTACATCAATTCACTTAAATGTAAATAACTTTTTGTTTCTTATCAATTTTCATTGTTTTGGAAAGCTAACAGTTCAACCATAATTTCCTACATTTCTCTAGAAATTAAGTTTGGACTATTAACTTTCCAAAACAACAAAGTTTATCACAATCGCACAAGAAACAAAAAAGTTATTTACATTTTATTGAATTGATGTAAAAATATTTTTGGAGCCTAACACCACCGTACCAGTAACGAATTTTAAAAAATTTGCAAGGTCATTTAGGAGTTATATAACCTGAGCTACACGTGGCTAAAGTTTTATGCTTTATGTTTTAGGTTTAGAATCACCCTGTAGACACACATGTTAGGCTGTGCTTTTGGTCTATTGTGAATATTACTTAAATGTACGGTCAATAAATAAATATTTGTAGAAGTATACGTAGCTTCTGTCGGCTCTCAACAATAGATAGATAGATAGAGATTAAAAAGGTTTGAACGAGTGGTCGGGCGCTTCTTGGAATCTGAAGGACAAACAATCGGGAGAAGGGCGTTAAAAAGGGTCAGCAACAGCAGTCTAGTAAAGATAGTGTTGTTGGTAACTGGGCGCCAACTTGCATATTTCTGTGTGTGTGTATATCTACATTGCGCTGGCGAAATTATAGTATACATCTCACGAATTGTTATACGTATTTACACGAATGGTTGCGCATTATGTACTTCTTAATATATGTGGTTTCCAAGGGCTGGGTCCTATTAGTGTTATAATGCAAGATTGGTGTATCTATATAAGTAGTTGTTCGAAACAGTAGCATAGCGAATATAAGTAGCTATATGAGTATATAATTTGATGTTTAATGTTTAATCATTAGTCGCGTAGCAATCATTCAGAGGTAGTCGGCTGGCAGAGGTGGTCTCGAAAAGCGCCTACGTCGAATTATTATTATTACTAATGTTACATCAATGCTAGGATGGCATCCATTATGAATAACAAACTGTGTAAGTGGACATAGTCCAGTTGCAAGGTTCCCTCTGGAGGATTGGTGCACCAGAAGATAAGCATAGCTATAATAATTACTCCACGATTACGAATGGCTGCGGTCACAACAGCTAGAAGGCAGGTGAGCTTTCGTAAACTGTTCGAATCCCAATCCAGGCGCAGAGGGCTGGAGGACCACCGGTGAGTACAACTGCCCAATATTTATTGACAGATCAGTAAGTCTGCGTTTTATTATCCGTCGCATGTCACCTGCCTGTCGCCGCCAGTAAGTTGTGATCGCATCCGCTGTTTGTTTAACCAGAAACTCAATAAATGAACTGCAGAAGAGCTGCAACCTTATTTAAATTTAAAGTTCGGTAGTTTTCATCCCCCTCTCCCTAGAAGGTCAACCCTAACACAATTACCAAAACTTATTATCTTATTACGGAATATAGTTGCAGAGACAAAATAGTGTTGTGTTTATGGATGACATTAACTTTTTCAGAACACTGTCATTGATTGACGTAGTAAATTGGTTGTTTCTAATTGTTTTGACTATGCTGATTCATTATCAACGGAACGCAAACATGTAAAAATATAAAAAAAATACAAAACATTTGTTCGAGAAATTGATTTATCTCGTCAACGAAATATAATTTTCTTTCTTCAACTGCAACTTCTTTCTACAACTTAAATTTTCGTTACCGGAAAATAATGACTTTAATTTTGCACAGTTAGATTATTGCTGCTAAAGTTACTCCTGTTCGATTACTTTTGTTGATATTTGCGATAATTGCTACATTAACACAGGCTTATTTATTATTTGTAAGAGTTAACGAAAAAATACCAAGCGTGTAGCGTAACCCATGGATCCTAATGATACCACAACCACTGTGAAAGTTGATAGAAAATTAATAGTTAGTGAAACCATACCTAACTTAGTAACTTCAAAGAAGCATTTATATAAAAACAAATTTGAATATACCTAATTGCTACTTGGTTCCGATTCTCGGCTCATAACTGATAGAAGGCACTAGAATATAGTAAATGCTGTTTAGTTTCATAATTAAATATATGTGACAACATTCTCGTGGCAGTGGACAAGCTGATTTGTAGTGTATCATTCCTTCGGCAGATGAATGTAATGCTAATAACACATAACTGATAAAAATAATTTGAAAAATGAAAACTTAGTTTAGATTATAAGCTCTACTAGAGTACACTATCAACTTTAATTTATAATCTATGACTGGGACTTAATTAAATTTTCTAAGCAATATATTTTTAACAAGCACATCAAATCTGTTATTGTTTTTTAGTTATGCCAAGCGAGACAACTGCTGTATTACCTGCGAGGGTAGGATTGCTTAAATTAACTATCATAAACTAAGAAACATTTTCGATGATCGAAATTTGAACTCATTAGCATTTACGAAAAATATTAATAGTATACACATTTTGCACCTCTCCCCCCCCCCCACATGGATGCCAGTACAAGCTATTACTTGGAATTTTTCTGAATACTGTAGGTAATTATTTCCATTAAAAATTATCTTGTGCATTTAACTACTCATTGCGTGCTAACAAAAATCAAGTTATTATTTATAGTTTTTTGCAGTTATTAAAAGTATCTTAAGTTGTTTAAGTTTATGATTTCGGATAATATAATGTACATTTTCATTCTGTTAAAGGCTGACCTTGCTAAACTTATATTTTGACTGCATAAAAACACGTAGGATGATTCAAGAGGTATGAGTCAAACGTTAATAGGTGAGTGATGGCAAGTTTGAGTGAATAAGATAACCTACGAAGGTTAGCCCGCAAATATTTTATAATGGTTGGTACTACACATCGACAAACCTTTAACCCTGGAACAGGGTTCTATGGACATAAGCAACACACACCTCAGCACGTTGGTGGTTGAACCAAAAATCTTCAATGAAGCAATCTAATTTTTTTAACCCGCTGGTTAAATGAGGAATCTAAAGTAAAGACAACTGCTGTCCCTTTCTTAAATGGGACTAAAATACTTGATTTATTTATTATTATTTATTTATTTATATACAGAGTTTCCCAAACAAGACGATGTACCTTAAGAGATATGGAGTCGGTTGCATTAGAAAAAAGTTGCGCAAATGTGTGGCCCTGGCGAAAATGTTTTGATTTTTTAATATATCTGCAAGAACAAACGTTGCGTTACGTTTAATTAACCTGTTTTTTTTTTCTTATTTGACAAAGTTTATTTACAATCTCCTTCACATAGAAGTACTAACTAAATGTGTTTACAGAAATTATACTGCTAGGAGAAACCATCCATCGATGATACTTCTTAAGAATTACCTATCGCAGCAGCGTGATCACAACAGGTAGCGGGGCCATATCATCTTTAGACGTCTTACGGGTGGGTGATCAATGGACAGCTGTTGATCTAATTGATTGCTTAGTCCAGGAAGCTTCTGGTGGTAATTCGTTGCGAATCTTCTAATTTCCTCAACGACGAATGGAATCCCGAGTTCATCGTGTAAGGTTTAGTTAGTGACGTACCAGGGCGCATTAACTAGTGCACGAAGTGCTTTGGACTGGAATTCCTGAATTGATTTTCTTCACGTTGGTTTGACACATCCCCACAGTTGTATACCGAAACTCCAAATTGGTTTAAGCACAGTCTTGTACAGTAGTAGTATGTTGCTGATTGACAATATAGACTTCCTACCAAGAAGTACATTTTACGATACTTCAGATCCAATTGCTTGCGTTGAGCTTGAATGTGTGCATTCCAGATGAGACACTGGTCGAGATGTAGTCCCAGATATGTAGTTTCTGTTTTTACAGGTACAAGTATGTCTTTGATGCTGGACAGATACTGGTTCTCGTGGTGAACGTCACTTGAGCTGATTTCGATTGATGGATTTTAAATCGCCATTTGTCAAACCAATCACTAATTCCATTATTATGGTGTTGGAGAGTTTTGGATACGGTAATCGAGTTTTCGTGCGGAACATCGGATCTAATAGGAAAGTATGTAGATAACTCGTTGGCATTTTTGACAGAGAAATATCGGTCGGACAAGTAGGAGTTAAACAGTAAGTAGTAATAACTTGGTAATGATGTTTTTAATTTGTAGAGAAACCCAGTGTGCCATACTTTTATAAACGCCTGGGAGACGTCTAAGAACACAGCAGTGCAAAATTTTTTTCTTTAATGCTTTCCGATGTAGCGTTAACAATCCTGTGCGACTGATGAGTAGTGGAATGGCATTCGCGAAACCCAAGTTGATGTTGAGGTAGTTGCGTTAATATATCTGTATGTTCTCGAAACCTTTTGAGGGAGAGCTTTTCAAACACTTTACTCACCAACGGCAACAGTCTAATCGATCGGTAAGATGTCACATCTTCTGATTTCTTCCCAGGCTTAGGTAGCATTCAGATATGTGCCTACTTCCATATAATTGGATAATATGAAAGACTTAACATGCGATTATAAATCGTTGTTAGTAGTACGATGGCTTTTCTAGGTAGCATCTTTAGTACTTTTCCCGATATTAAGCCAAACCTGGTGCTTCATATTGGTTCAATTTATGAAGTTCGAACGAATCTCCGCTGGTGAGAAAGGCTATATGTGAAGTGACCTTTGGCACAGTACTTCTGAGAATTCTTTGATTTCATCATTATCTATATTTGACGTAGCTTCAAAGGGTTTAAAGACATTGGATAAATGTTGTGAGAATGTATCAGCTTTTTGTTTGTCAGATCTTACCCACTGGCCATTTGCTTTCCTTATGAGTCGTATGGCAATTTAGGATTTCTTAAATTTCTTGATAGCTCTCCATATGCTCTGATCTTCTTGCTTTCAATGTATAATACATTTGGCGAAGTTAATGTTTTGTGCTTCTCGTAGTAATGTACGGATTCTTCGCGTTAAACGATTATAGATAAGTTTATCGGCAACACTGCCCGTTCTTTGCCATCTTCCTCTAGCCCGCCGTTTCTCATAGATCAAATCCTTGATATGAAAAGGTATACTGGTACTATTAGTGGGGTATACTTGGTTACTTTCGTCAGGCGTAGATTCCCATGCTGCTTCTTGATTGAGAGTTGTTAGGTAATGACTAGCCGCATTTAGGTCTTCGGGTTCTTTTATCCGCAATTTGAGATTTATTCTATCATCGAGGTGCTGCTCTATCCCAGTTAGACTGTTTCAATACACGTCTATGATTTAGTTCTTTTTTAATAACACTGGTGCTTAAATTTATTATAACTGGTACATGATTGGAAGACAAATCGTAGTTTGATTCTACCATGATTGAGTTGGTAGCTATTCCATGAGATATGAAAAAATCTAATAAGTCGGGTAATCGCTTCAAGTCAGTCGGCCAATGCGTAGGTTTGCCAGTGGAGTGGTAGTTATAGTTATTGCTCATAAGTGTACGAAGTAGATTACGACCTTTTCTTGTAATAATCCTAGATCCCCAATGAGTGTGTTTGGCGTTCCAGTCACCAACAGCTATGAACTTGTTTCCTAGGCTTAAGAAATAGGTATTGTATTGATCAATAGTCATAGTGAGCCTGGGAGGACAATAAATATCTGATACAACAAAAGACCAGGGGAAGGTAACAATTTTAATATTTGTGGCCTGAATTTTTTCAGTTTGAAATTTATCTGTCCCATAATGTGAGATGGAATTTTTGATAATTATTGCAGCTCCGCATGCGCTGTGTCATCGGGATGAATTGTGTTGTAGGTAGTATAATTTAGTATTCGAAACATGGTTCTCTCAGTGAAGTGAGTTTCAGACACTAGCATATCAATGCTATTGAAGATTAGAAAAGCTAAGATATTTGTTCTTCTCTCTGTTCAGGGTATCTCTCCGGTACTAACAGTACACCTCATAACCATGTATCCTTCCTCGACCACTTTCCTTTGTCATCCATGTTTCGGCACCATACAGTCAAATTGGAAATGCTAGCGATTTTACTAATTACGTTTTGTTGTTTTTAGTAACATGATGGTCTTGGGCGGCCTCGCTTGTCTAAAGCTTGGCACACTTGTCTATAGATTCAAAGGCCGGTAAGATTGTTTTAGCGGGGAAAAATCCGAAAATGCGCTTTCTGTCAGATAAGAAAATAAAGCCGTACGTCTCATGCATCTACAATGTGTGGATCGTTAAAAATGACTACTAGGGTTGTAACTACCCCAAATAGGCAAAATTCATAGTTAGAATTTACAATAAACCAATAAAGGCTGTAGTGTGTGTATGTGTGTGTAGAGATGTTTAGAAAACGGCGTCATAGATCTCGCCCAATCAAAAATCGATCCTATAAATCAATCAGTTAATGAAAGTGATGAGCTTTCCAAATTCTGTTAAGTGTAGTCATAGCGCCTTTGAATTCATCTTTTTATTTCGCCTGTACACCTTCTTTCGCTGCTATTACAGGATCCCAAATATATGATTCACTAGTTCATATTCAGAGATTTGGTTTATTTCAGGTCTATTATTATTGGGTCTATCTGCAATGGTAATTTTTGTTTTATCTATATTATGTTCCAAGCCATACTGAGGGATAACATTATTTAGTTTCTGTATACATTCTAAAAGCCTTTTTTCTGTACTAGCAAAGATAGAGGTGTCATCTGTATTAAGTAAATTATTAATGGTTTCTTCGTAGATTTTAATTCCGTCGTTCTTATTAACCAGCGCATAATATACGTGAAACTCTCCGTATACATATATTGAACAGCATTGGAAAAAGAATACAATCTTGTCTAACCGCGGTAACTGCTGTAAATTGTTTTCAGTCATGTTGAGCAATCTTAACCTACCCGTCAGATTTGTTATATAGTCATTGAACAAGATAAATCTTTGTTGTCCCCATTTCTGAGAGTATTAGACAGAATTTGTCCCATTTGACGCCATTTCAAGGGTTGTTATAGTCTACGAAACACATTATTAAATTGTCTAGCCTTTTCGATTATTAGTTTACAATTTAACTAATTTAATATTTTATGCGAGTTCCTTTCCCTTTTATAAAGCCAGTGTGATCCTTCGGAATTTGTTATTCAGGGTATAATCTTAGCCATTTATTGTATGAAGAATTATTTTATTGCCATTTTAAAGGATCTACAATTGTCACAGTTTTGTTTGGTACCCTTTTTCTGTATGGAGACTAGCTGTAGTAAGTAGCATTCTTTTTCATACAGTGGCATTCTAACGTGTACCGATAAGAGTTTTATAAACAGAGAAAAAAAGTTCGAGGAAATAAAGTACAGGAAACATTAAATTAATTCACAGATGGTGTAAAATTAGTAATAATTAGCATTGAAATTTCCTGTCCATAATTTGAAAATAGTGTTTTCTCTCTTAGTCTTAAACATAAACCCACGCTGATACGCTCCCCTATTATTTTAAAACCGACTTTGTTCCTAGAAATCCGAAACATGTATATACAGTGCTTTCGTAAAGTAGTGAATAAATTCGTTAAACATTTTAGAAGGGTTTTCACAGAAAATCCTCGGAAGCGTCAACCTTATTTTTCATGAGTGCATCTTTCCTGATAATTGTCATTTTTCTATCGTCTTTTGCTTTCGCACTGTGACGTCATCGACAATTTTTTTTAAATGGTATCCCATACTTTTGTTCACGAATTTGAATACAGCACACTTTTCTGAGTACGAAATTGTCAAAAACGTATGATCTTGAAGAGGAAAGTTTTCGAAATAATCAATCCCAAAGTTTCAAAAACGTATGATAAAGTTATTAGAGTAGCGCTGTATATATATCTCAAATTCGAGAAGTTTTACATCACAATACATTCTCGTGCTTGTTGTATGTAAAAGCAAACATGATCTGTTTTCTAATATAACCTACTTATGAATTAATAATTTCAGTATAATGTATTTTACATATCTAGGTAATGTTTAGATATTTCCAACAACCATTTAACATATATGTTTTGAAATAACAGAAACAAAATAAGTAATAAAACAGATGTTGAAATAAAAGTCAAAAATATGTAAGTCAGATGTCAGTTTACATAATCACACAATATTATTGTTACTTCATGACAGTAGTTTATTACGTCACTTTCACATAGCAAGCTCCACAAACAACATTGACAAGATTTTGAACCTGTAAAAATTAGTAAATTGTCGCACTTATGAGGTAAACTTGTGTACCCGCAGCTAGTCAACCTTGACATTTTCACATGTTGGTATTTAAAGTTTCTTTTTTTGCATAATCTTTCACGCTGTAACCGTTTTAAAGTATAATAGTTATTGGTATTGTACATATGTATATATATATATATATATACAGGGTGAGTTTTTTCCGATGTTTAGTATGGGGATCTCGGAAACTAGCGGAGATAGAGAGACGATTAAATGGGGAAAGAATTGCAGTTTTACGAGCTCAATTTAATGAGCTTTTTGTTTTTGGGAAAAGATGCACGGCTAACTAGATATCTCGCAAAAACAATTTTTTTGATATTTCGTTTGGTGCCTATCGCTCTGTTATTATTGACTTTAGAAAAAATGTGTAAAGGAAAAAGTTGTAGATAATTATGTGCTTAATAATATAGTCTAAGCGAATTTTTTATTTAAGTTATAATTTTTGAGTTTTGACACAAACTTATGTTTTTTCTAATGGAAACCATAGTCGGCCATGACTTTATAAAAAAGGCCCTTTTTCAACGATTCTAATGATATACCACTTGACATAGTTATTTTTATAAATAAATAAATTATGGCCATTTTTTTTCTTTTCGTTTTCGAACTGTTCCAGTAGTACGCTATGGAAACAATTGATAGATGCTGACGACAATTATTGATAGGTGCAAATCATTTAGTTTCTAATTAATGTTGAATGAGGTTTCGTAAATTATCAATATGCATTTTTCTAATCAAGAAAAGCGTCATATGATTGAGTGTTACATAATGTGCTATAAAAATGCCGTACAAGCTGCACAACAGTATTTCTAACGGTATTTTGATCGTCGCCAGCCTTCTCTACCTACCTTTGAAACTGTATGATAATTTGGGAGAGTTTGGTTCTTTCCGTAAACCAAATAATACTGCAAGAGGCATTAATGAAGAGGCAGAGGTAAACATATTGGCACGTGTAATGCAAACTCCATCGGTTTCAACCCGAGAAATTGAAGCGGAAGGCGGCACGCCACAACGTACTGTTGTACGAGTACTGAAAAAGCATAGGTTTCATCCCTATAAATTATCAGTTGCACAAACCCTAAACCCTGATAATTACAATAAGCGTATGGAATATTATACTTGGTTTACTAACATGTGTGAAGCTGACCCACAGTTTAAATTTAAAGTTTTGTGGACGGATGAAACACGATTTATAAACTGCGATAAGTTTAATATACATAATCACAGTTTATGTATGCAAGAAAATCCGTATCATGTTGAACAGAGGAGACCCCAAGTTAAGTTTGGATTTAATGTTTGGTGCGGCGTCATTGGTTCAACAATTCTTGGTTGGTACATTTTCTATGGTACATTAACTGGTGATGGTTATCTTCACTTTCTGCAGAACTATTTTGATAATATGTTAGATGAATTACCTTTACAGACACGTGGTATGCTCGAATGGTTTCAACACGATGGCGCACCGCCACATAATCAGCTAACGGTACAAAATCATTTAAATGAAACATTTCCGAACTAATGGATAGGAAGAAACGCGCCGGTTGCATGGCCACCTCGATTCCCCGATCTGTCTGTTTTAGATTTTTATTTATGGGGAATGGTAAAAGATAGGCTGTATCAAAAGTCGTACGACACAGTAGATGACCTTAGAGAAGCTGTACTAGAAGTTTTTGCTAATATTGATGGACGTTCCGTTAGAAGAGCAACAAATTCGGTTTTAAAAAGGTGTAACTTGTGCATTACCAATCATAATGGTGGACCTTTTGAACATCTTTAGTATTAAATACTTTACTTACTTTAGTTACGTTGTTTTGGTACTACTTTATTTATATCCTAATTTCCTTTATTGTTTCTTAATGTATCATTTGTTTTAATTTAAAATTGTAACTCCAACGGAAATAAACATTTCACACCAAAATAATTACGTTTATAATTTCCAAATTAAAAGAAACATTTTAATAACTACTTAACTCGAATTTTATTATTAAACACGATGTGCATCTATCAATTGTTTCCATAGCGTACTACTTGAACAGTTCGAAAATGAAAAGAAAAAAAAATGGCCATAATTTATTTATTTATAAAAATAACTATGTCAAGTGGTATATCATTAGAATCGTTGAAAAATTGCCTTTATTATAAAGTCATGGCCGACTATGGTTTCCATTAGAAAAAACATAAGTTTGTGTCATAACTCAAAAATTATAGCTTAAATAAAAAATTCGGTTAGACTATATTATTAAGCACATAATTATCTACAACTTTTTCCTTTACACATTTTTTCTAAAGTCAATAATAACAGAGCCATAGGCACCAAACGAAATAACAAAAAAATTATTTTTGCGAGATATCTAGTTAGCCATGCATCTTTTCCAAAAAACAAAAAGCTCATTAAATTGAGCTCGTAAAACTGCAATTCTTTCCCCATTTAATCGTCTCTCTATCTCTGCTAGTTTCTGAGATCCCCATACTAAACATCGGAAAAAACTCACCCTGTATATATATATAAACGTCACAGAAAAATAAAAATGTAAATGTAGCAAGAAAACATACGAACTTAAGAAACTACTGCATTTTGGTTAGAAATGGATAAAGAAAGTAGTAAATTATTTATCAAAAACCAACGGTATTTAATCGCTGCGTACACAATGAAAAAATCACATAAAATTGCAATAACATAGCAATTCCACATTTTTAAAAAGTCGTATTAAGTCTAATATGAAAATCATACAAACGTATGTACAAATGGACTTACATTTCACGGTACAGGGAATGCAATTTACCTGTTAAAGAATGATTTATTACAGGCATTTCAAGAACTGTTAGCTATTGTAAATTCAGAGTGTATTTAGTACTTGCTATGGCCCGTAATGATGATAATAAAATAACGTGGATGGTGGATATTTCAAAAACTACGTATTTATGTAAATTATATAATCATAGGATTAGTTTTGAGCTAGCATTTCTGCTAATGGTTAAATTTATAATAATGGTGAGGCTCTAAAATCCATGAAGGGGTTTGGTCTGCAAGACGGCAAGTTAGAGGTCCCGTATCCTTATTCTCGTACCCGACTATCTCGTGCCAAATTAATGATACGTGATGATGTGGTGAGCATCACACATTGTTCATTCGAACTCAGGTACGCAATTATCTAAAGCGACACCAGAGCGCACATCTCTAACCACTGCACCACACTGGTGATTAAAATTGATATCTTTGGTAATTTCAGAACAGCTTGCTAAACGACTTGATCGTCGTACTGTTCTTGATGTAATTGCAAAAAAATATTTTTTCGTATACAACTTGAAAACTAGGCTGTTTAGAACAAAACATGTATCGATAGTTTCTCTTATGTTGGGCAATCAAATTTACCCTTAATTTTTAGAACAAGTAGGGTTCCGTAAACGCTGTAACATATACAACCATTTACTTGAAATGAGACTCTAAATGCCAAATGGAAAAGATCAGTGATTAACATATTCCAGCAGCAGCACTAAACGTTCGAAAATGCGATGAACACCTGTAGAACAGATTTCAGATAAATTTTCATAACATACAAAGGATGGCCGGCTGCTAAGGTACGTTTACGCAGTACATCACTTGCATTACATCGATCAGGTTGACATTCGGTACTACCTATATAGTCAATGACGCTACCTTGAAACATACTCCAAATTATAATTACGATATTTATTATCAAACGCTAGACAAATTAACGGAAGAGTTAACTTTAATTATGTAACCTTCGCAAAACTTAATTACATCATTGATAACAAAATACTATCTTAGGGCTTTAAAAGTCGAGGATTCAATCAGTTTATGCTGTCTATCTTGACATACACTTCTATAATCAGGAAACTTATAAGTGTGTATGAGATGTGTCTAGTACAGTTCCTCTTTGTGATCGTTATCTCTAAACAATGTATCAATCATTTGTGCTATCTGTACGTTACGCCTTTATAGGACAAGGGAGCTACAGTTTACCGTGGCTACAAAACGATAAAAATACATACAGCATTGGAGACAGTGATGCTGAATAGCAACAAATAAACAACCAGATATATTTTAAATAAAAAACGAATATTATGACAGAAGTAATATATAAAATAAAAAAATAAAATATATATATAATGAAGTAGTACAACATTAAATAAAAATAGTTAGACATAATCAGACAACAATGATAAAAAAATCAATATAGGATGAACAGTTTGTGGTACACTCACACACATATTCAGAAGTAATGCATCAGTCTGTTTGAAAAGGGAAGCGTAGGAGCAGTGTAGTGTACCGGTTATGAAAGAACCATAAAACTTCATTTTGGGGATAAAAATGACTGGTAGGAAGTGAAACGAATGGTTTAGCTTACACCAGTGGCATTACCCCCGGAGATACGCCAAGATATCTTGGGCGGACGTAAAATTTTATACATATTTCATGAATGATCAGAGCTACAGAAAACCACTTCCTTCCCGAGGAAGTAGCAAAATAATAGTTACCCATAGTATAGACTATAGAAGCTCTATAATGTAATTTATTTTAAATGTAACTATGTATAACTTGAACTGTCCACCAACAACTTTGGAAGTACAAAATTGAGTGGAAAAATACCTCTAGGGATACGGGGGGGGGGGGGG
>JABXWE010103618.1:0-15015 GCA_014611495.1 Limonius californicus | reverse complement strand
AAAATATAAACAAGTAATTGTTTAAGTATAAATACACCACACCTGTACTATATACTTTTTTTAGAAATCATGGATAATTAACCGTTAACTTAACATTTAACTGCTATTCATACATTGGCGAATACTTGCAAGTTAGTCATACTTACTCCTAAATAGCTATAAATATTTATCATTACCGTCCATTTCTAAATGTAGCTACATCCCGAAAATCACTTTCATTTAAAACGTCCTCGAAATTGCAATTTAACTCAGCATTTGCAAACAGAAATACTTAAAAATATCGAACTTGTGTTCCAGCTTTCCGAATTTTAAAAGCTTATTTTTCAATGAATTTTTAATACGCCTCCACGTTTCAGGTTTTTGTAGAAATTAAATCTTCCATTAAATCTATACGGAAAATCGCAGCAACCTACCGACTAGCTTAATCGAAATAGCCGTTTTCGATTGATTAACTACAAAAAACAAGTAAATCTCTCAACCGATCTTTTCCATAACGAAAATACAGGAACATACATCTGCCCAACACAATTATTTTTTGTAGTAGGCGGTGAATACCGCAATTTTCAAATTTTAGCCGAACGAAATGTAACTTTCTGAAATATGGCTTTAATAAATGCCGCTGGATTGCTCTAAAGCATGTATTTCCATACAAATCTCGGCATCTACTTTTGCGCTTTTGAGATATGAGAAAATGAATTTAACCCACCAAGTAATAAAACGTTTCATCTTCAACTTCAACAGACAATTTAAAGTATGTATACTATAAATGACTTCTAAAGCTTTTAAATTCAAGTTGTACTTTATAAAACAATTCGGTTTTATTTGAAAAATTAAATGAAAACCTTGAGAATTAAAAAGAAAAATGTAAGCCATTCTGTGTGTATCGAATACGCATAACTAACGATGTTAGCTTCTATGAATAGTTATTACATATTGTACGTACAAGTAATTTTTTACAAAACACTTAATATTATACTGAAAAACTTTTACCGAAAACTTTTCCAATTCCAACAACATACTCGGTACATTTATAAGATAAGCACTTTGTTTACTGTTGCTTGGCTTACTTCGTTGGTATTCGTATCACTCCTAATTAATAAAAAAATACAATATTATGGAAAACTGTTACAGGTATTTTAATAAATGTTATTTTCATGATACATGGTTTAACATATCATGTCATTGTCAAAATTACATTTTTTTTACTTTTTTACTTCTTGCGGTTGACATCACGAGATGACGAAATAAGTATCAAATATGTAAAATCTAATAAAAAAAACTCTCAGAAATGATTAATAATATTATATTAACATAAATTAATTTCTTCTCAAATTACCTTAAATATAGGTACTTATAATACATAGCTACTGCACTTGACAGCTTCAGAAATAATACTATATTATTTTATATTGTATATAATTAGCTAGTGTTAGGATATGAAATAATATTTCGTAAAACAAGACATTTTCTAATAAATCCTCAGATATGTTACATTAGTCATATTATAGGGCAACTCAACATTTAAGAAAAATGTATGCATCAGTGATGCCTGATGAATCATACAAGATATTTAATAAAATAATTTCTAAAAATCGATGCTCTAACCATCAAATTTTGTTGTTAACATATGAAGATATTTAGGCAAAGTCTTTTCCAGAAAACAGTAGGCGAATACCAAATAGGTAACCAGTTAAAGCTCCAGATTTGATATCACTCGCTTATTCTGAACAGGATTATGTGTAAAAAAAAGTATATTTAAAGACACGTTATAATGTAATAAATTTAAAAAGTACTTATGAAACGGAATGCAGGAAATTGCAGCTAATGTTAGTGAAACATACAGCAGAAATGTATTTTATGTTATCCCCACTTTGACAGTCGTACTTATAGTAAAATAACATACTTGTAGGCTTTGCAAATATAAATAATAGAAGCACATGCATTATACAGGGTGTTTCACAACTAGTGTAAAAACTATACCATTTGGTTGGTGATGTCATGTTGATTAAAAAATGTCTAACGTATATAGGTCCTCTCTTTCGCTTCGTTAGACATTGTTGGTCCAGTATTGGACATAGGTAGTCCTCCCGAGTGTTTTTCCATACATCTCGAACGCCAGTGGTATAGCTTGGCAAGAGACCCAGATGTATATAGGTCCTATTCGAACTAATTTAGAAACTGCAGGAGATCAAAGTTTTAACTCCAAAATTATTTTAGAATCTTAATATCAAGTGGGCTTTAACAGAACAAAACAAAATACTTAAAAAAACATGCTCAAAATGTGTTTCGTGAGCTTAAACACAGGTAAGATCTATGTATCAGCAAATCATACAAACGAAAGTTGCATTTATTGATTCTGTCAAATAAATGTCCATGCTGCTTTAGATGGCTTCCAAGATAAAAATGTAAATGTTTTAAAGCTGGAGATCTTGAAGGCCCTATAATGGACCCTCTACGTCCAATCCATCAATAGGGATAATAAAGATATACCCATACAATTACTTGCCTTCCATAATGGGGCAGAGTCCATCATGCTAATATACATACATATCTTGTCTAATATTAAGTGGAGTATCTTCAAATATCTTGCTAATATGAATGAATATGAATATCAATATTAACACTAAATATAACGTTCTGATATTGAGTTTGAAAGAAAGCAAGTGGATATATTAATTGATATTCCCTGACCGCACAGAGGGCGTTTCCGTTGCAATGGAGTAAATGAAAACCATGTGGGCATATTCAGCTACACTAAAACCGTCCTATTTAACAAAAAAAGCAACTATCCTAGGTAAAATCGAGACAATTTTGTCATCTGTTGTAATAGATACATCAAAAAGTTAATTTAATTTTATTATTTGTTTTATAAAATGCCCTTTGATATTAAAATTTCTATTAGTCTTAATGCGTGGATCTCTTCGACATAAGATATTTCATACATAAACATTACACAGATTTTACAAATACGAAAACTTTACACGCATTAAATAGAAAAATTTAGCTGTAAATTTTCTATCAATACGGCAGTAAATGGTTAACGTATATACCTACTCTTCTAACTATAAGACAATTTCACGTTGACATGAATTTCTTGTAAGCTAATTTGTCTTGTTATCTGCGAAGGACGTGCCAACTCAGTTATAACAAGACCTTTAAGATTTCAGTATTTGCTTGTTACATCCGTTAAATATTAAGTCAGGAAATTCCAGAATAATGGCTTACCTTTAAATATTTGCTAAATTGCAGTGATAAAATCTTTTGCCGTTCAGTACTATGTAGGCAAATAACGTTCCAGATTGACACCTTCAAGCCAGGTTAACTTCAGAAACTTCTCCTCATTCAAATTATAATTCTTAGCAGATGTGTTTAAACAAAGTTAACTTAGAACTGAATAATATTGTCTGTGAAATATAACCTAAAAATAACAGAATATTTAAAATTTAAAACGTTGTTCCTAACGACAGCTGCTCGATACCAGTGGAGATTACAATATAGAAATGCAAACGTTCACTTGTAAACATTCGTTACAACAGATGTATCTATATATATATATATATATATATAATGCAGTGTCTTCTAAGTGAGTTGCGTGTGTTTTAATCAACATTTTAGTGGCGGTTAAGAGACTTATAAGCTGTACAAGATCCACTATGTAAAATAGCAATTACAAATATCTATAACATCATCAATCACTCGTGTGGTCATACATTTTCGGTAATTATTGGGTTTGTATGTAATAAAATTTCTAACAGTCGAGAACAGAGATAATTGCCGGATTCCAACAATTGTTGAAAAGAATCCCAAATTGGATACAGATATTAAACCTAAGTTGGTATAATGTTTTCAGAAAATTAAATTTATAAATATTTTGATAAACACTTTCACTGAAAAGTTGTACATCTCATATCTCTTCTGCATTTTCAAGTAATTAACATAAACAATTGACATATATATCTATTAGTATTATTTTGCGAGCGGGGTATGTGCTAGGGTGACTGCTTTTATTTATTATGCGCACTTTACTAGAAAATTAGGTAGTTTTAAATTAATAGTTAGCATAGGAATACCTTTATTTGAACAAAATACTGCATGTAAGTGATAATACTTTAGAAATATACAACCTTAGAAACAATTGGTAAAAAGCAACAAGTGTGATTTATGCGAAAAATGCTATTTTCTATTTTATTTTCAAATTTATTTACTATATTTACCGTATATTCATTTTGACAATATCTGTTTAAATATACATCTATACTATAGTGCGTAATCATACACAAATTATACAATAACCTTATGTATACATAGGATTGTTTCGGAAAAACAGAAGCTTCAATAAACTTATTGAAATGATTAATATATTTTACATTATTAATTAATCGATATACTAATATTTTTTTATTTAACCGAAATTGTAACATCTACGATTTCTAAATTCCAATGGTGAGCTTTGAATCTAGGATACACTGTATACTTTCGTATATATACAGAGACCGATAGAGAAAAGTTTAAACGCACTATGTCTCTTATTTTTATATCAAATTGAGTTAATCCTCTTAGTCACAATGCTGCAAACCCGAAATTCAATAGCTACTACCCACTCATGCAACACAAAAGAAATTAGAAGCATCAGAACATCTACGTGTGTTTTGGAAATACAATGGATACAAGTATACAATAGTGTTACGAGAAAGACAATGAATTTTTCTTCTTTACAGATTCGCCAGAAATCTCTCACATTGATACTTTTTCTAAGATTTCCGACAGACAGGCAGAAAGAATGAGGGCAGCTTGATCTATGATATACGTGGAGCTAAACCTCAATATTGCCCTAATCCTTAATTTCCTAACTATACAATATTCTCACGCATTTCCACAAAGAGGAAACCAAGTTTAAATACATGCCCAAACCAAAAAAAGCAGTTAAAGCGTGTACAAAGAAAAATCTTCTGCTCATGACAAGCACATCATATTTTTTTGTAGCTGTAAATCACTTTTAATTAAATTCTCCGGAAACAAAATGCCTTAGTCACATTTTTAATTAATTCAAAAGTCTTTAACCGGCTGTAAAATAATTAAGCCAAATTTATTTTTTGTAGAAAAACGCTCTCACGGCACAATCAAAGAGCAGAAGACCAGCTCTGCCACGTGCAAGCACCAAATGTTTTCAATTGATAAAAAATTTCATTCCAACCTGAAACTGTTACACTTGTAGCGCTTTTATGGCCCTTTCACGACGTTCGCATCTCCTAAAATATATCATTTTCAATAAATACTATATTGGGGCCGCGGTGCTTCTTTCTGGCCAACGTGATGGATGTTCTAAATGGTCGGCTAAAGGTCGCTACCCGCGAGGGTAAGAGAACACGGGCAATTTTCAGCTTTACGATATGAAAGCGGTCATGTTAGCATAAAAAGCGCATAGTTCTGCATATTCGCCACAGTTAGCGTGAGAGGGAGCCACTGAGCTGGGGGTAAAGTGCTGTATCCTGAAGGGTGCGGCAGAGCCGATACGGGCACACACCCTTTATAGCTACCCGTGTTATTACCTCCTATACAGGACTGAATATATATTGCCCCCAGAACACTTATCAATGGTCAAAGG
Organism: Limonius californicus; assembly: GCA_014611495.1. Classification (NCBI taxonomy): domain Eukaryota; kingdom Metazoa; phylum Arthropoda; class Insecta; order Coleoptera; family Elateridae; genus Limonius; species Limonius californicus. The sequence goes on along the minus strand of JABXWE010103618.1, from coordinate 9,410 downwards.
TCGGAGGATAAGCATGAGTGCTTTTCTTTTAGAATGTCTCTGCTTTCCAGGAAATGTAAGGGGAAAGAAGTGGATTTTCGATAAGGCGTGAAAAGTACGGCGCTCTGTAAATTGCTAAAGAAAACAGAGCTATAAGCGAATTTAAAAAAGCAGGGTCGAAGTTTGAATACGTCGATTTTCAAAGTTCAAATAGAATTATGGGTTGAGTAAAACAATGAAACTGTTCCTCGCAAAGGGGCGATTATTTACTCAGACAAAGGCTTTCATCAAAAGTCCTCGATTAAAGTGAATGATACACATACATATATCTAATAAAAGTGTACTTGTCTGTTGCAGACGAAAGCAATGCAGTGAACTGAACGGAATAATGGAGTTTGCTGCTATCCTGCTGACGCTCCTGCTGAGCAAAGCTGCACTCCTTCGAGCTGAGGACTGCATCACGTAAGTACCACTAACTTATAAGTTAATTTCCAATAGTTGCGCTTTCATAGCTGGCTTGGGAATTCGGTCCTGTTACGTTGGCGAAATTTGTAATGAAATGTTGCACGGACCAGTAGTTTTGCTGTAACCGCCGATAACTAAGTTGCAGGATCTTTAGACTGCTGCAGTTAACAAACACGTTTTTCGTAATTCTAAATACCCAACAGGGAACTGCATTCGCAACTTCAGAAAGCTAATGTTCAACTGCAGTTTAAAGTATGAGTTAGTAAGTGAGTAAGAGTTAACTTCAATCCCTGGGTTTTCCGATAAATACAATACTTGTAATTTACCATCAAGTAATGCGATGGTATACACCCTAAGCTTGTAAAATATCAATTACTAATAGAACTTCCGCCACAGCTAATAAAATCGCGAAGTTTTTAATACAAAATCGATTATCCTCTAGGAACTAATACAGCAATCCAAAATCAAAGCCACCCTGCCAAAAGCTCTCCTTCGGTAAAAATCAAAAATAAAAAAGGTACTTTAATTACATTAACAATTAACATAATTGTTTTGAACCGCTGTGAACCTAAAGATATTAACGTTTCCAGGAGGGCTTTCAGTGAAAAGAACGTTTAATTCGCATGTTTGAATTCGGTTAACCGAATCGTTATTGTTACTGTTAAGGTAAACATATGCCGTTCTTCTACAAAAGCTGCGTTACAAAGAGTGAACTTGGAAGAAATGTAAATTAGTTACATTTTAGAATGTTCGTTTACTTCATTACTTCTTTAGGCATTACTTTGTAAGTTTTTTTTATATAATATTTAGACTTATGTAATAAGTAGGAAAATATTACACGTATTTATTTATTATATGAATTACCTAGAATGGTCTGAATTGTATTAACAGATTCCATTTCATGTTCTGTACACGTGTCACGTCAGATCGGAATGACAGAAATACTACTTAAAACGTTAACATTTAAACCTCACGGTTGTCAAAGCCTGATTGGAGATTTTGTGGCAGATTACACAAACGGATATTTGCTTTGCTATTTCAGCTTAAAAAGCTCACTTAATTCTCACCAACATCGAGTTTCATACAAAATGTGTGTATTTTTAATATTTTGTAACCAGAAGTATTGAAAGGCCAGTGGCGACGGAAAGTTGGCAGGCTGACTGAGTTGGATTTAGAAGTACTTCTTTCAAAACTTCCATTTATGCGGCTCGTTTATTACTCTAAGCTACGGGTGCCTTCTATTAGCTACGGATCTTAATTATTTCTATTTCCCAAGACTTTAACAAAAAAAAACAAGGATTTCGTTAAAAATAACAGATATCTGTTTAAATAGAAATAATTTTTCGTATGTCGGGCTACCTGTAAGCCATTTCTGAAAAGTAAACCAATGAACTAAACTAGACTTAACCAAACGGATTGTCTAGTTTGTTTTTGATGCTATTTTCAGCTTCCTAAGCTTCCTTATAACTCTTAAGATTGATGCTGATAGCTCAAATTAGCTGCTGTTTTTATGTCTTTCGATCCAGACGCCCGGGTTCGATACTCAGTGCCGCTAAACAAAATCGATATTACTTTCTGAGAGACGAAGAACGTTAAAACAGCTTTTCTTCTCAGTTACAAAATACAGTTGTAAGACATGTCCAAGTGCTCTTAGTAACTTCGAAACACCCTTAATCTTAAGGAAAAATCCAGACTGGCAAAATTTTCCAATTCTACTGAAAGCCTTCACCACTGTTGGTGATTATCGATAGTTGAAATAGATCGAGCTAACACAAGTTTAAACAAAATAACTGTATTGCCATATTGTGATCCCCTTTGCAGCCTACAACTTTCTGTTTGTGTCACTTCAAGATCCATTTTCATTCTTCAAGTATTTAGGGTGGATCGTTTTCGAACAGATACAAATCAAAGAGATATAATTTACGTAGATGCTCTCAAGTCTTATGAGTATACATAGGTTATTGGTTTTCCTTCTGGTTTTCGAATTTCAATAATAAATCGATGTTCCATCCCCACTTACAGTTTGGTTCAAATAATTAACTTTCTACTATTCAGTAAAGAAAGATTTTCCATCAAATTCCGCTCCACCATCGAAAATCGAAAGGTTCCTGAGCTCCTATCTTATAGATACCTTTGACCAATGGATGACCATGCAACATCCGCCCAAGTATGCCAGAATAAACAGCTATTTGAGTAACCATTTCTAGCACTTTAACTCATCAATTAACAAGAACAGTTTTATAAATACGAGCAATGTTTTTATCTATTATTACCTTTGCCTTTGCGGCCAAAAATTTGAACTGTGTATAGAAAATTGTGTTGTTGTGAAAGATATTTTGTAGTCTTTTTTTAATTTCTTCTTCAGCAATGTCTTCTAGCATCATAAATTTAATAAGTAACGTTTATGTCCACTTTTACACCCAATCGGTTTAAGCAAGATGTACAACATTTATGGAAATTTCCACAATTCAATCAATTCATTTTACTTGTTACGGCAGGTATAAAGTTCATAATTGAAAATTCTGCAAAATACTTTCAGTCCTTTGAAAGAGTTAGGTTGGATGATTTAAAACATCAATGGTATTTATTTATAAGAACATTTTTGGGAAAATGGTCTTTAAAGCTCTTACACTCTGGAAGGGAATGGATCTACTTCTCATTATTTTTTTTGTACTTCGGTAAGAATTGTATGCCGATCTAAAAACCAGTTTGGGGTAAAATAAAAACATTTATTAAAAGAACGATTTTATTTTTAAGTTGAAGGTTCCTTATTAACCTTATTAACATTACTTGGGAGAAGAATCTCTGGTTTATACCAGTACATGAAAAATATCTAACTGGAAATGTTAATTGTCTATGATGTAATGATAGATTCATTGGTGTACTGCTTGTCGTAAACTTTATCCTTGAATATATTAAATGTTCCTTGTCATAAACGTCCTCATACATTCGTAAGATGACTTATTAAGAATATTTTCCAAGGAGTTACTTCGTAAGCGCATTGGAAATAATACAGTAGAGTTCATTTTTCAAAGTAAACCTGCAGCTGCAGACACACTCCAAGTTCTCTTTCTGCATCGGTAATTCAAAGTTTTTGGTCGCATTCGTGGGAAGTCCAGCTTAACTAAATTATGAGAGCAGGGCGCGCTTTATTTGCGGCGCTCCTTAACGATGCGTTCATGTTTTATGTAACACTCGACGGCACCAGTTCGAGCTCCTCTTAACAAGTACCCTAGAGCCCGAACCCGGAGATTTCAATTTCTATTGGTATATTTGTAAGAGCAACCAGAACGGGAGGCAAAGAAAATGGTGTGGGAAACTTGCGCAAAGGAAATTAACGCTTTTGATTTGGTAACGTTTCAGCGTTAACTACACGTACCTATCTAAAAGATTTCGACCTCTCAAACACCCGACATGTAGAACATTAATCGCCGTATTCTGCTCATTCAATATTTGTCCGATTAGCAATAGTAATGGTGTTCCGTTTTGTTTAAACCCAACTATAGTCTTTTAGGAGATCTGTAGAAATTTAGACTCCCCGAATCGTACACAATAAGTAGCATGCGTAAAAACGGTTGCTATTTTTTAAATTTAGTTTAATTAGAAACTAATATTTTTTAAACCCAGTAGTGACCGTCTGTAATAAACCCGTTTATATTGCACTCTCGTTTATTATGAACCGTTATAGATGGCCGAACAAACCGTTCGTTAAGTTCAAGTGTCAATGCAATTTTTTTCGCTTGTAATGAACTCGCGCATATTGAACTTTTGTATATAATATACCACATTTTACTTTTCAGACCATAAAATTTGTCACTTATAATTAACTTTCTTCATGAAATTGGTGTTCATGCCTCCTAAAACCAGTTCCAAGTTAGAATCAATAGATCAAAACGTTACTTACAGTTTGAAGAGCAATTACTAATGACTTTTTCTTTCTAAAACAATCATTAACAGTAGTGAAGAATACTATCCGATAAGTCTTCTCGGTGCAGCGAACTGTATTCACGTGGCGTGGCAAAACGTGACAGCAAAATCAATAACAAATTGTTTTCAACATGCAGGAACATCAAAACGAATTTAATGAGAATGATGAACTCCTGTTAGACGACTGGCTCAAGAGAACGATTTTGACAATGTAGAAAATAATGGCGATGTTTGGCTAATGTGGAAATGTATTTGAATTACATTTACGTTTCTTTGTCTTATAGACAGTTTAAAATGAGCGACTATTTTAAGCAACCCGATAAATAATAATTTACCTACTTTCCCAGTACACATACATGCAAGTAAATTTATTTATTGTATTTAAATTTACTCAACATTTTCAATACGCAATACATCTTTGCTTTGAACGAATTCTGAAAATTTTATTGCTATGTTGGATATAATAAATTTCGGCTATAATGATCCGTTTCTGGTGGCTAGTAGTAGTTCATTATAACCGGACACTATAATAGGTGCAATGCAGGAAGACCAGAGTAGGATTCAAATGAAAACCATACCTGCCAAGTTGCCGAGGTATCTACACCGTAAAGTCAGCACTTCCCAGACAATTTTAAGATAATAAACTCGTTGCGATTACCAATAAATTAAATATTATACGTAAAAAATATTAATAAGAAATGCTTTGCGTTAACAACTATTTTATTTAAAAAAATCGAATCACGGTTATTACTTAACTAACACAATTAATTTAAAGTAGTCAAGAAACGTTATTTATATTAATCTTCTAAATTGTCAAAATCGATTTCATCGTCGTCATCGCCATTTATATTAATAACTAACTCTCTCACATCGTCCATGAGTATTTCGCGTTCGTAATGTTGTCTGATTAATTTATCGCTTACCAATTTTTCCACATTTCTGGAGAAATAGATTGTTGTACGTTGTTCTACATCATAAGGACCTTGTCGCCCCCAAATCCTTCGCTCCCCATATGATGGTCCTAGTAATTGTTTACTATTCCCCATATATGTTCGATTAGATTGTACTGACAGTGGTACTATGGAAGTCTTACGACATGATGTCCTCTCAACTGCAATAACTTGTCAATAACAAATTTCTTTTTTTGGCATATTTTCTTTTGCTAGCTGCAACAAATGGCACTTGAGCGCGTATTGTGGCACCAGAATATTTTTTTCTAGTAGCCAAGTTCTGCATGCATCTTTAAGTCCAGCTTGATGAAGGTAATTTTTCTTCTAGCGCTGAATGATAAGATGCATTACCCATTACGACAACAGTGGGCTCTTGAAGGGCAGGCAGTAAATAGTCAGTGGTCCAATTTTTAAACAATTCGGTGTTCGTGTTATAGTGGTTATCTACGGATTTCTAGTTACCGAAAATATTAACCCGGTACCTTCGAAAAATCGTATTTCACCATCCGCATGTAAAACAATAAATCGTTGTCCTTCACTAGCCTGTTTTTTCTTGCAGGTAAGTGGACTTTCGTTTTGCCAAGAACTTTTCTTTCCTCCCTTAGGAAAAATCCAGGTTTCGTTCAAAAAGAGAATGTTGTAAATATTTTCGTCACGTAATGCTTTATATTTTCTAAGAAAGTCATATCTCTGATGTGCTGCATGACTGTTCACACAGTCCTCTTCTAGGACCGTCTTTTTTATAACTAAATCCCATTGAGTGTAATACTTTTCTCAGGCTTGTATCGCAACCTTCGTATATGTATCTTTCTTTTAATATATTATTTAAACCAGCTATTTGTATATGGGTGTTCTGTTTATATAGATCATATATGATGATCCGTATATCTATCTACCACTTCTCTCTTAAAAGTTGGAAGCTCTTTTGCACCTTTCCTCTCGTTCATTATTCTTCGAATGGATTTTTCACTTATTTGTAGATCATGTGCTGTACGTCATACATAACTACTAAAAGGAACAATCGGACCCATATTTTCTATTTCCAGCTGCATAAACTGAAGCATATTCCAAACTAACTCGCGGCATTTAACGTCTAAAACATTTCGGATCTGCCTGAAAGTATACGGTAGATGTTTAAACGCCAATAATTCGCCTTTAACTGCATTTTCTTGTTTCCCTTATCTGCCTAATTCAAAATATGCGAATAATAGCTTTCTTTTCTTAGGAAATCCCCTAATGACTACTCAAAGAATCACAAATTAGTCGTTTCTTATTTCTTTTGTATGAATTATGGGTAATCGGGCAATTAAAATTTTGCAAATACGTACCGCTATATAGGTGTAATTTAAAAATAAATTCTAACAAACTAGCAGTTGAATTAAAAATTGTTTAAACCCTTTATGCAGTTTAAATGTATATTTTTTGGAACCTGTGGCCTCTGCTGGACTATAAAAGACAGGAGGCTTAGCTAGAAAATGATGCAGTGTCGCAACTTAGCGTTTTCATTTTTTTAATCCTACTCTGGTCTTCTTACATAGCCACTACTGAACTGTATTTACGAAAAATTTAAAGGTTTATCAACTTATACTTACGCTCAAACAAAAAGTGCGGAAGCGAGGATTGACATATATGAAACTTAACATTCGATATCGGAACAAAATTTTTCATATGTATAACCGGTATATGTATTTCTTAGGAAGTATATTTTAAAAATATTTATGTATATGCAAAAGAAAGGTGTCTTAAATTTTAATACGAGGTTGGGCTGATAAGCAATGCCTCCTAAGGCAGCGTCGCATAGTGTATTGGAGTAAGTTTATCCCTTTATTTAACAGCCACATGTTTGTAGTGTAGAAATTTCAAGTGGTTTTAAGATACCTATTTCTATTTGTTAATAATTACCTTTAAAGTGGAGTGGTATCCGTCATTCGGTAGAAGCAGGCATGCTATTGTCGATTTTTTACCCATTCCGATCATAGTTCACCATCGTCTAAAAGATGTTTCTGAGGAAGATGCTGCAGATATTAGCAATGTAAGACGTCAGTCAGCTTAGGAATGCTAATGCAGTTCTATAGATAAAATGGATATCTGTGAGAAGGAACACCGATTTCAGTAACGAATGATGAGAACGTGGCGAAAGTAGATGCCATGATTCGTGAAAATAAGTGAATTAACTATATGATATTGCTGCTCAAGTCAGAATTTCGAAAGAAGGAGTATAGAACATGATAGGTCCGATCGCAATATTTTTCTTCTGCATCACGATAATGCCAGACCACATTGTCCTCGAGAAAGTGCTCAGACAATCGAACTCTGATATTCGAAATTGTTCTACGACCGCCCTGCACCCTGAACTTAACCCCTTGCAATGTTTTTTATTCCCTGAGCTTAAGGAGCATCTTAAGGACAACCGATACCAGACGGATGACGCAGTTAAACCTGTATTACAGAGGTGGATTAAACAGAAACCGAAAGAATTATTCATCAATCGAATGAGAAAATGTATTTTTCGTTAGGAGAAATGCATCAGGCTAAATGGTGGTTATGGTGAAAAATAATACAGTAGTTTAAAGAATACACTCTTTTCAGTGTTCTTTGGTTTTTGAATCTATATCAATTAGAAATCATTTTAGAGGCATTACTTATCAGCCCAGCCTTGTACTTTATATTTGAGATAGGAAAACCACACAAAATAATTCTTCATAGAACTATCAGTAGCATATTAATAAAAAATTTATAGGTCCATATAATTCTACAGCGTACAATACTTTCTATCAATAATCGATTTAATGAAAGTCATTTTTAGCAAGTAACAAGTAACACAACAAAACTGATTTCTGCTAGAGTCTATGTCTGCAAACCAATAAACTGTATCAAAATGAGGAGGGAAAAAATTATATGCTATTCTCTTACAGTTTACCACTTCCTATAGGACCTCCCTTCTCGTTGTACTACTTAAAATATTCTGAGTGCTACTACCTCTATAAAATTCATGTTTTTCCAGATTTCCTAGCTACAAAATCAGAATAAGATAAATTAATATTTTATGTACAATTTTGGTCCGATTTAATGCAATTTATGCATTAAATATGCTTTAACTAATTTAAATATGTCTTCCTGTCTTAGAATTTGAGAATAAATCATATTAAATTCTGAAATATGGATTAATTTATGGCCTAATGCTGACACGTCTAAAATTCATAACTATAAGCTAAATTTCATGCAAAAGCATCTACTATTTATCCATTATCTACGTATTATAAAACCACAGCACAGCAATAAATATAAATGAGCATTAAATAACTATTGAATTTAATATTAAGCAGAATAAATCTTTACTTTGTCGTATAAATTCTGTTTCTTTCGCTTAGCACAAATTAATTAATACCATTTTATTGCTTACATATTGCTAAAAATTCCTCACGAACAGTATTACTGTCCAGTTGTAGGGCTAAACACTTGTGGTTGGAATGGGTTTAAGATTTAATCACATCAAATTTTCATATTATTGAATCAGATGGAAGATCTTCATAGCAATCGTAAATGTACTGTTCTAACCAGTTAAATGAATATGGAATATCGGTAGTATACTGATCAGAGCAGTAGAACTTCAAATATATGACGCAATAAATAGTTTACAAATTTAGAACGCAAGAGAAGCTTCACTCACCAAATTATGAAATTCTCGCTAAATGACAAACGTACCTAAGTAATAATATCTTATGAAATCTAAGCTAATAGCACATTCCAATAACTACAAAAAATATTCAAGATTTGTAGTACAGCGTTAGCAGTAGTAAAACATCCAATATATGAAAAAGTAAATAACTTAGAAATTGGAACCACGTAATAAAGACTTCATTCCATAAAAACATTTACATAACTCAGCTTTCATTTATACAGGGTGTCCTTTAAATGCCTTAAAAGCTTCAGGTAGAATTTTTCCTTTATGAATGCTTAATACAAATCTTCAAAAAAAAGTAGGTATTTGGAGCTTAGTTTTCTTGTACGAGAGTGTTAAAGTTCATATCTTTAAAACAGAATTTCATGGAAACAATAACGAGAACTTTAATGTTGCACGTATCTGCC
>JABXWE010103617.1:0-28027 GCA_014611495.1 Limonius californicus | reverse complement strand
GATGCCATGATTCGTGAAAATAAGTGAATTAACTATATGATATTGCTGCTCAAGTCAGAATTTCGAAAGAAGGAGTATAGAACATGATAGGTCCGATCGCAATATTTTTCTTCTGCATCACGATAATGCCAGACCACATTGTCCTCGAGAAAGTGCTCAGACAATCGAACTCTGATATTCGAAATTGTTCTACGACCGCCCTGCACCCTGAACTTAACCCCTTGCAATGTTTTTTATTCCCTGAGCTTAAGGAGCATCTTAAGGACAACCGATACCAGACGGATGACGCAGTTAAACCTGTATTACAGAGGTGGATTAAACAGAAACCGAAAGAATTATTCATCAATCGAATGAGAAAATGTATTTTTCGTTAGGAGAAATGCATCAGGCTAAATGGTGGTTATGGTGAAAAATAATACAGTAGTTTAAAGAATACACTCTTTTCAGTGTTCTTTGGTTTTTGAATCTATATCAATTAGAAATCATTTTAGAGGCATTACTTATCAGCCCAGCCTTGTACTTTATATTTGAGATAGGAAAACCACACAAAATAATTCTTCATAGAACTATCAGTAGCATATTAATAAAAAATTTATAGGTCCATATAATTCTACAGCGTACAATACTTTCTATCAATAATCGATTTAATGAAAGTCATTTTTAGCAGGTAACAAGTAACACAACAAAACTGATTTCTGCTAGAGTCTATGTCTGCAAACCAATAAACTGTATCAAAATGAGGAGGGAAAAAATTATATGCTATTCTCTTACAGTTTACCACTTCTTATAGGACCTCCCTTCTCGTTGTACTACTTAAAATATTCTGAGTGCTACTACCTCTATAAAATTCATGTTTTTCCAGATTTCCTAGCTACAAAATCAGAATAAGATAAATTAATATTTTATGTACAATTTTGGTCCGATTTAATGCAATTTATGCATTAAATATGCTTTAACTAATTTAAATATGTCTTCCTGTCTTAGAATTTGAGAATAAATCATATTAAATTCTGAAATATGGATTAATTTATGGCCTAATGCTGACACGTCTAAAATTCATAACTATAAGCTAAATTTCATGCAAAAGCATCTACTATTTATCCATTATCTACGTATTATAAAACCACAGCACAGCAATAAATATAAATGAGCATTAAATAACTATTGAATTTAATATTAAGCAGAATAAATCTTTACTTTGTCGTATAAATTCTGTTTCTTTCGCTTAGCACAAATTAATTAATACCATTTTATTGCTTACATATTGCTAAAAATTCCTCACGAACAGTATTACTGTCCAGTTGTAGGGCTAAACACTTGTGGTTGGAATGGGTTTAAGATTTAATCACATCAAATTTTCATATTATTGAATCAGATGGAAGATCTTCATAGCAATCGTAAATGTACTGTTCTAACCAGTTAAATGAATATGGAATATCGGTAGTATACTGATCAGAGCAGTAGAACTTCAAATATATGACGCAATAAATAGTTTACAAATTTAGAACGCAAGAGAAGCTTCACTCACCAAATTATGAAATTCTCGCTAAATGACAAACGTACCTAAGTAATAATATCTTATGAAATCTAAGCTAATAGCACATTCCAATAACTACAAAAAATATTCAAGATTTGTAGTACAGCGTTAGCAGTAGTAAAACATCCAATATATGAAAAAGTAAATAACTTAGAAATTGGAACCACGTAATAAAGACTTCATTCCATAAAAACATTTACATAACTCAGCTTTCATTTATACAGGGTGTCCTTTAAATGCCTTAAAAGCTTCAGGTAGAATTTTTCCTTTATGAATGCTTAATACAAATCTTCAAAAAAAAGTAGGTATTTGGAGCTTAGTTTTCTTGTACGAGAGTGTTAAAGTTCATATCTTTAAAACAGAATTTCATGGAAACAATAACGAGAACTTTAATGTTGCACGTATCTGCCGATAAGTGACTGACTGCCACTTGATTATGTAAAGATTAATATTGATTTGACGCTCTAGTTGCTCTTCTGGAAGTACTGTTAAAAATGATAAATTTCATAAATACTACATTTGACAACAGTGCAAGGCCATGGTATTGTGATGAAAAGCAGAAAATTTGTTTTTCGACATTTGTCAAAATGCTTCATGTAATGTCGGCCTACTAATTAAATTCTCCATAAATGCAAAGACATCGTCAACTTTGCCAAGTATAATATTCTTTAAGTGTCTCGTGTGAGGAAACTAAGCACTATAGGAAGTTCGTGTTAGTGTTTTTGAGGACTGTATTTCTTACAGAAGAGTGCTACCTGAAGCTTTTAAGGTATTTAAAGGACACCCTGTATATATAATATTAACTATTAATACTGTTACACTATTACAGTCGCATAATGGGATTTATGAGCTTACAGAATTGGTCAAAAATATTATTCTACTTTTTCAATTTTCTAAAATTAGTACATAATATTGTTATAATATTCTTAAGAACCGTCGAAAAAGACACAACTATTTTCTATTTATGAAGGCGCTCTTACTTGTAGTTTCAACTAAAAAATTTGTTATTTACGTTTATCAAGCTAATTAATAAATAAATTAAAAAGAAACAACATTGTCTTTTATTTTACACTTAATCCATATTATACTGTACTACACTTCAGAAAAAAAAAACTAATTTCCGTAATCCGCCCGATCAACTCTGTAAACGGGTCACGACCAGCGTTGAGTGTACTTCTCTTCTGTCGTAAAATAAGTAAATTTATCAGGTACATAACTTGATGCAGAAACATTCTTAATTTAAAACGAAGTTTTCATACGACGCCCCCAGGTTATAACGGAGGTGGTATTTTAGTTAATGTACTTCCACATAATTGCCATTCTGTAGCATTCTTTTGAAAGGTAAGGTTCGTGATTGATATTAGATACATGTAACATGCAGTAGTTTACTGGATATTAAATTACTAGAGTACTCGAATACACCTGATCTAATTTCCAGAGGAAACGGAATTTCCCCGGAAATCTATGACAAAATACAAGCAATGTCATTAAACAAATTAAAACGAAGGAAAATAGTTCAATATATTCTACCACATGATGCCTGTACAACGTTAATTTTTTATTTTTTTATGTTTCAATCTCTGATGCCTCTTCTTAAATTTCATAGAGGGTACAATTAAGAGCAAAGTTAATAGAGCAAAATTAAGTAAATAAAATGATAATATTTTGCATGAAACTCTTAAAATATTATTAGAAAAAATCGTGAAAACATAATTGTGAGTGTGGTTTTAACGGAAGAATGGAAAGAGTAAAATTAATTAAATAATAGGAAACTCGAATCACGGATCGCGAAGCTAAACTTAAGCTGGTTCGCCGCTCAAAAGGGTTACAAACCTCCGGTGTATACGGTATGCAGGCGATTTAAGACAGAATATAGAAACATTGCGACTAGTCCCACTCAATTTTTACTTTGTTGCACGAAAAGACTCAACAGGAAAGGTGAAAATATCAGTGGCGGCTCGTGAGTTAAGAAAGAGGGTGGGCACAAGAAAAAACTTAGCTATTTTTTGTACATAAAATCCATTCTCCTATTTTTCATGCTGGAAAAGACGTCTATGAGTAGTTTCATCGGCCTCCAAAGCAATGAAATTTGCAGATTTAGTTTCTTTTAATATTTCCTGCTTGTAAATTTCCAACATTGCATCTGGCAATTCGTTCTGAATAGTTTTTGAGACGCCTTTAAACACTTGTGAATCTTTCATACGTATTGCAAGCACAGCGTCTAATTCGGCAGCAAACTTGATTAACCCTACATAAATTCATGGATTGTCTGACATTAATGTTTCATCGTGACCTCGCAACGCTAGTTCAAAGGCGCCGCAAAATTTAATACACATAATAACCGGCGCAAAATATGACGATTGTTTTCCACGTCTTCGTTGTACTTAATTTTAGGTCGTAAATAAGCACCCTCTAATTGTTCACGGATGTCCACTTTACCTAAAACACTAAAATCCATGCACGCATTCATGTGAGAAACGGAAGATTTGTGTTTCTTTGCCCTCTCTGCAATGTGTTTTAAATCATTCACCCCTTGTTTATTCCACGGACTAACCTCTTTCTTAAAAATTAAGCACATAAAACAAAACAGTTTATTTGTTACTGAACATCCGCACATCCAATCTTTCGTCTTTGAAATCAAACCCGCGATTGCGCGAAAACACAAAACACTGCGGTCGAAATTCAAACGTTGACTTTAAATGGGGAACAATCTGCTCGATGCCCCATTCGCCTGGTATATCGCGTATAGCGAAGATAACCGACAGGTAACCGAATCACCTCTACATGGGGAACAAATCAGAGCGTTCCCCGGAACATAGTTTTGAGCGTGCGGAAAGAAAATTTGTTAAAATAATGAAATTAAAATAATGCACTGAATTACATGCGAATTTCTTTCTGTGTTTATCATGGTGATTGGGTGGGCACGTGCCCTTGTTACCTTTAGTACAAGCCGCCACTGGAGAATATCTAGATCCGTCTTAGGCTTGTATGACACGGACAGAAATGTGTACAAAATTTTGTTCAGAATTTTGTTCAAAGTGTTTTTACAAAATTCTGTGCCATGTCATACAGCAAAATTCTGACAGTCACATGATTATAGTTTTCTCACAGATGCCACTATAATTTGTATGTATTTGCGCATGCTCACAGACTGAATTTTGTACAAATTTTTGTTCCGTGTAATACGTGTTTTACAGAAGTTTGTATAACATTTTATGAAGTAATTTTTGTACAAATTTCTGTGCCGTGCCACACAGGCCTTAGAAATCTTTCTGGCAATCAAGGTACAGTAGGTATCTTGCAAATTGGATTCCCGCTGATTTATAGGCAACCAACTTAAGAGGCTTGTAGATATTACTTAAATGTCTACGATAAATGAATATTTTGTTCAATCATTTGAGATATTAGGATAACGTTATACAACAACGAGTTTTCAATAATGGAACTTTACTTATTGTCTAATTTTTAAATATAACCTTATAATATAAGCTTATTGGAGCAACAACGTCATTAATGCAATAATTACGTCAGAGTCAACAAAATTCATAGTTAGGATGTACAACAAATGGCTGCAGTGCTTAAAAATGCTTGGCAAACTGCTTCCTAGATCTCTCTCAATCAAAAGAGAAATACAATATAAAATATTACAGTAGTTTATCCGAAGCGCTGGAGACAGTTAGATTTTAGACGCAAAATACGCCCTTTTAGGTGTACATCCACTTGCTCGCCACCATTTGCTCACCACGCCGATTGCTCATGAAACAGATGCTTGATAAGTAATTTAGTTTACCTGTACTGCTGCGTATTCTCGAAATCTTTCAGTTCCTCACATGAATGTTGACAGTCGAAACAGGGTAGGTAATATTGATTTGTTTTGTTTCTAATAAAAGTAACTAGAAGTGTATCTGATTTTTATGTGTATATATATACGAGGGGTATTTTTTAAATAAGGTCTTTTTTTTAATTAGAAGGAAAATACTGTAAATATCATTACAATATATTTTTTTTCCATATTCTACATACTTTTCTACATAATTTCCATTTTTGTTCAAACCATTGTCATACCGCTCAACACGTTTTTGAATTCCGACGTCAAAGAAATCTGCCACCTGTGAAGAAGCTCAATCCATGACTGCAGTTTTCACTTCTTCCTCATCGTTGAACCGTTGACCACCAAGGAACTCCTTTAAGTAGTACTGAAACTAGTGAAAATCACTGGATGCAAGGTCTGGACTGCAAGATGGATGATCCAATTGTTACCATCCAAAAGACTTGATTAGACCTTGTGTTTGTACAGAAAGATATGGCCTTGTATTGTCATGGAGCAACATCACACCGGAAGACAGTAAGCCACGCCGCTTGTTTTGTATGGCACGCCGTAGTTTTCTCAAGGTCACACAATACACATCAAAATTGATTGTTGTGCCTCTCGGCATGAAATCCACTAACAAAATCCCTTTCCTGTCCCAAAAGACAGTTTCATGCTGAAGCTATCTGTTTGGCTTTCACTCTGGTTGGCGACGATGTGTGTTGCCATTCCATTGACTGTTGCTTGAATTCAGGAGTCATGTGAGACACCCAAGTCTCATCTCCTGTAACGATGTGATCCAACAATTCATCACCTTCCTGAGTGTATCGAGTCAAAAACAATAAAGCACAGCCCAATCTTTTTGTTTTGTGATCGTCAGACAGCAGTCTTGGAACCCACCGAGAACACAATTTTCCATAATTCAGTTTCTCCGAAACAATGGTGTACAAAACTGACCTTGAAACCTGTGGAAATTCAATTGATAACTTTGAAATCGTGAATCGTCGGTCCACTCGAATGTTGTTGTCCACATCACGAACCACATCTTTAGAAATCAGAGAAGGCCGGCCAGGGCGTGGCTCATCATGCACATTAACCCGCCCGTCCTTGAACATTCTCACCCACTTTCGAACTTTACTGTCACTCATAGCATTATCACCGTAAACTTCACAAATCTGACGATGAATTTCCGCTGCTGCCAAGTTTCTTGCACTCAAGAATCGAATTACAGATCGTATCTCACAGTCGGCGGGCGACTCAATTTTCTTAAACATTATAACTACTACTATACTACTACTACTACTACTATAACTTCTACAGCTCAGCACATAGACAGACGATACGGCTGCAAATGGCGTCTAAACGCGCGCAAAGCATGCTGGGAGCAGACGCGCAAGCGCACTGCGGCGATCGCGCGTCATTCTGCCTCTCATTCACAAACGGACCTTATTTAAAAAATACCCCTCGTATATATATATATATATATATAGGGAATTTTTCTTTTTAGTATACATAGCCTATGTATACTTTTAAAAAGAACGCGTCAATTTCGCATATTATGTAGGCAACCAACTATACCGACAACTAAAAATCACAAGCAAACGTCACTATAGTTGTGAATTATTTGAGTATGAAGGTTATGTTGATGCAGTGTTTATATTAAATATGTATTTCACCCTGTATATAGGACACATGATGACTTTTTTGTTAAATACAACAATTAATGTGCTGTTTCCGTAAGGGCCGTGAACATTATATTTCGTTTGTACAAAACAAATACATCAACGGCAAAGTGGTGTAATGATCAGCATAGCTGCCTTCCAAGCAGTTGATCCGCGTTCAATTCCCGGCCATCGCAAACATTTTTTAATTATTATTTTTTGTTATAACTATTAATTATGATTTCTTCAACGTAGTATAAAATATTTAATTTAATTTCTTCGGTTAAAACGTGATTACTTTTAGTTCTTATTTTATGGGAATTTATTACGCATCCCTCTGATTTAAATTTTCTAACAATTGTTTGTATGGTTCGAATACAAGGAATAGGTGTTTCTGGATATTTTACTGAAAATATGTCTCTCACAGTTCTTAAGCTGTTACCATTCTGATATCACATTAGAATTTCCACTTTCTCGCCTTTACTGTACATGGTTGTATAAAAACGCAAGAAGACACTAAATATAGACTAATTTTATTTTTTAACATTGAATTAATTTGATTGTTTTGGTTACAGCATGCTTCAGTTGTCTGTATAGTTGGTTGCCTACATAATAGGCGTAATTGACGCGTTCTTTTTAAAAGTATACATAGGCAATGTATACTAAAAAGAAAAATTCCCTGTATAAACACATACATACAATCCCCAATGGCAATCGAAGACCCACTACCGACCACCAAAGGAATTAGAAATAATGGCACTCCTCGTATTACGGTCGCACTATAGGAGTAACAAGGCTTAACAAGCACACACACACACACACACACACTTTGCACCACGCATGTTAAGCATGACGACGCACCAACACTGGAATCCGCAAAGCCGGGACCTGCTGTACATGGCACAAACTAGCCTGTCCCTGCCTTATATCGTCTCGACTCTTTGTAAGCGGTACAATATGAGAATCACAATTACGATCACTATTTTTGATTTATAACTTCTCAAAAAATCATGAAAATTGCTTTATTGATATAGAAACAGCATTTTAAGTTTCCAAACATTTCAGTGTTTTTCAACAGTTCATTCAGACTATTTCGTTGTAGCGGAAAATAATTTTATTTGTTATAACACTTCTAATCTAAATTCTAAACGTGCATTTAGTTTTGCTGTGATGGATGCCAGCGATACTACTGCCATTTTTTATTTAGTGGTGCTAAAATGACCCCAAAAAAAGAAAGTGCGCACCCACCACTTTCCGTTTTCGGGCCCATTTTTCCCATAAATAATAAACACTGTGTATATGGCCAGTTTTTCACATTATATGCGCGTCTCAGAGCAGACAGTGACAAATTCTCTAATTATTTTCGAATGTCTTTGACTTTCTTTGAAGAATTATTATCAACAATCAAGATCCATATAACAGACGGTACAACGTGCGTAAAAACAAACGCAAGTTCATAGTGCGGCCGCTTCTATTTAGAATGCAGTAAAGCTGCAACGTAGGTCGTAACATGCACTATAACGCACGTTAATTGTATGTTCGTGTATCCCGAGCCTTGGCTGTTGAGCAAACGGATGGCGAACAACTGTCTTGACGAGCAGCTTTACAGCTTGCAATCGGTGACGAGCAAATGGCGGCGAACAAGTGCCGGAGAGCAAATGATCTAGAACCGCCTTTTCGTAATACTACCTTGAAAATGCCTCAGATTGCTTTGAAATGCCTCGAACTGCCCCAAAATACCTCAGACTGCCTGTATTGCGTCTACATAGTTTGCAGAGGCTATGGACTTGCATCTTAATTCTTTTATAGTATTGCTAATGGTACAATTGATTTCTACCATCAGAAAATGATTTTTGATTATTTCTTTATTTTGATCGGATAATGATAAGCACAGACCAAATTTCATTATAATGTAGCGCTTAAACTTGAATAACAGGTAAAAATCAAGACAATAACGTACATAAGACCTAAAATTTCTAACAACCTATCCAAAATTTTAGTTATAACAACGTATCTAAACATATACTATTTTTAAAGCTTCAATAATTCAATAACCGAACTGAATCTATAGTTCGTCACGAAAATTTGAGTTCAGCGTTACCATAACATTTTAAAAACTAGGTTATTTGAAGCCGATTGGAAAGAAAATTATATCAACGTAGGAAATCTTTTTATGTATATATTTTGTATTTTTTCTATCAATATGAATATTATTTATCCTGTTTATGGAAAACTGTTTGTTCATCATTATTAAAGTTGATCCATACAAAATGCATAGTTGAGAAGGTGTCCGCCACTTGCTCGCCGCAGTTTGCTCGCCACCATTTACTTGCCATCGTTTGCTCGCAGTTCTTTTTGCTCGACAATTATTTATTCTCCACGACAATTATTTATTCTCCACGCCAATTACTCGCCGGACACATGCTCGACGAGCAAGTTAAAAATCATTCAGTTTGTCTTAGCATTTCAGTATTAAAACTGCGAATTACTAAAAGGAACATATTACTTCTATAACTTCCGCTTGCAGTTGTAAAGTTTTATCAAAAGCTTATTGAATTTGATAAATTTTTAATAAACCTCTGGATTATAAAATAGGACCAGCCGTTTTTACGAAATCTACCACCATACACACACGCGCGCATAGATACATATTATGTAAAAACATTATTTTTGGATTTTTGGTGTATAAACGAATACTGTCGTAAAATACAAAAACTATTAAAAAAATAGTACCTTCTTATTATACCTATGGTATCTGAAAAAAAGCAAAAAAAAAGCACCTTTAAAATATAAACTAGTTTATCTACGTTGATAGAGCAAACGCATGGCGAGCAACTGTCTTCCCGAGCATCATTCTCAGTGAACAATTGAGCAATTAGTGTCAAGAAAATGACCTAGAAACCGAACCAACAACCACTTGATATTAAATGTTTTTGACGAACGAAATATTAAAAAAATTGGAATTGGAAAAAACCAACTCGTTGAAATATTGATTATTTTTGACTATTACAAATTACTGCACTATATAATTTTAATGTTTAATAAAATTTACAGTAATTGTGCTGATTGTACCTAATTAAACTAGTCACTGTTTATCAAATTACAGTTAATAATTTTTAGAAACACACTTAGAGAACAAACAAGCTTCTGACAGAAGCTTAATTTACCATAGCATTATTTAAATAAATGTAAGTGTGGTATCATGATATTTTTGAAATCGAAAAAGCGCTTATAATCCCCTTCAAAAATTTTTTAATATATACAACATAACAAAAGTTATTAGCTTATACAGAACACAGGAAATTTGTATTATAGCAAGTTAGCTGTGCTTTTTATCGGAAATTGTAGCTGTTTCCAAAATTCCAACAATAAGCTGTGAATTGGAGACAACAAAATAATTAAAATTTGAAACAAACTGTGAATTTTCAAAAAATAGCTGACCCCACTGCAGGTTGTGGATCATATCAATTATTTTTGCTTTACGGAGATGTTCTCTGCAAGCAACAGCTGTGAAAGCAGCAAACTGTTATTTCTGCAAACAATTAGTGCTGATGTAAGCTTTCTTCAGCAGCTTCTTAATTGCTACCGGGTACTTTACCACATAATTAATGATGGAGTTCTTCCGCAATGCTTTGTTACATAATAGCATAATAGTAGTAGAGCTGTACTGTTTTCATTGTATTAAAAGATTGCTAGTAAAAACTTCAGCAGCTTTAAACTTTAAGGATGCGGAGTGTAATTAAAAGGTCCCTTAAGGAAGCGGTTTTATTGTAATTTTGTACAATTATTTATTGTACAATTATTCAGTTATTTTCGTTTTATATGCAAGCTGTTTTGCATATAGCAAATTTAAATTTGTCTAATTTACATAATTTGAATATCATTTTTTAATGAAGCGCAACAATGATTATATTTTAATTTACATCAATTTTTGTCGCAGGTATTTTTGCCTGTGGGCCTTCCATCCGAAGAGTTTTATCCATGACAAGTTGTTCAGATACATTTTACTCATTATACATTTTTTTAAATTAAACATTCACTACTTTAAAATTATAATTGTCTAGTGGAAAAGCCTTGCGATCATGTTTGCAAACGGTTTGAAAACGTTGGAATACGTTGTGTCAATATTATTTGTAGATCTATATATGACTAAAACAATTATTCACTCTTCATCGTGAACATTCTTCCGTGGCTAGAATTACAGACACGTGGTGGCGATACTGATTTATAATTAAATTGATCTAGGACGAATTTGCTTTGCAAGCTAGAGGATAAGAACAGAAAAAGGAAATAAGATAAGGTAGAGATAAGGATAAGAAAACTCGATACGATTGAAAATCTGTGTATCTGGTTATTGCCATCTTTAGCTTCACAAAATTGTTAGGAAATATATTAAATACAAAATATATTAGACCCTCAGAGAAACAGACAAAGTAAATTTGAACTACCGTAATAACTAAGGCTTGATTGTATTTAATTGTTTTTCTTGAATACCATAAATCCATCATCTAGATTCTAATTTTGGCTTGCAATTATTTCAAGCGTATTTTTACTGCTAATTCAATTAATAACACAGCGAAACAGTTCGGTTCCCATTAATAGAGTTACCTGATGCTGAATTAATTGATAGTTTCAGTAGGACAATGCTTCAGCACACGATCCTGGAATATTAAATAGTTTATATAAACTTTGCGGTGACAATTATTTAGTTTTAGGGAAGGGTCTACCATGAATGACAAAACTTATGTTTGAATATAGACCACAAATAGAATATTAACACCGGATGTTTAATAATTATATTTTCTCAGAAGGCAGGAAAGCAGTTCCTTTACTGTAATTGCTATATTTTTCTAGAGTTTTCTGATTAATAGTTTCTCCCGCGATTTATTTTGGTAAACTTCAATTTGCGGACATTTTCTAGAATCGAGAATATTTCAGGATATAAAACTGCGGCACAAGAGCAACAGAACCAAAAAAGGGCGAGCAAAGTTTATCTCAATCTATTACAATTACAAATGCGGCGAATTTCTGTCGGTTAATTATGTTTAAACGAATTAATGCTGCTGAATTTCCCGCCCATGAATTGTTGTAGGTTCATATTTTCGCAATGGCTAAAACATTAAATGGATTTACAGCCTGCAGCTGATGTTAAAAATTCCATTTAATGTAATGTAGGCAAGTGGCGCAAACAAAAATTTAGCTAGACAGCTCTATGTTGTTTAATAATGATCAGGACAGTTTGTGAATTGCTCAATGGGAAAAATAATTACGTTGTTTCACGAAATTCCGGCGTCTTAAAACGTTATTTAATAGAAAACATAAAAGTTCTTGTTCGCAATAACTCTTAGTTCTTATAAAATAAATACCTATCTCAGAATAAATAATCGCCGCAAGCGGGTGTACTAACATACCACAAATGGCAAAATTATTATTGTATCATTATTTGAAAGTATTATTTATAACAAAATTTCAAAGATAGTTATACCCGTTATAGAAGAAGTTACTTTTCCATTTATAATGGTTACGAGTAGTCAAATTTATTCAGTGTTATAATCTACAGCATTTGCATCTTCTCTATGTTAAATCACTCAAAATAAGCTAAAATTAGTGCTTTCTACTGTCATCGTAACTACGTTAAGAGGCAACCGTTCAGCATGCGGTTTTTAACTAATAGACAACATATTCAAGATTAAAATAAGGTGGGAAAGTTATTGAAACAATAGATAATAAGATAATAAGAGCTTGCCAAAAGCAGTACAACAAATCAAATCAACCTATATATGTTGATTTGATGTAGTGAAATTTTTTCACCTTAATATCATGGTTTCAAGACATCATGCATGCAACCCCAATGTCAAGACTTATCTAAATTTCTCATAATCAGAACAATGTCAAGGCTTTGTTACCAATTTATTATGTCGTATATTATACGCTTTGTCTTTTAAATTGGCTGCAGTTTACTTTACAACATTCATATAGACAGCCATAAAACCAGGATCAGACAGGGAAACGGATATAATTCGTTGTGGATACAAAAATTTGTGACGTTCGGCCGCTTTTATTCAACGCATCCTATATGCGCAACGTTTATTTACGTTTCTACAAACGCAGCATTACCCGAGTCTTCAGACTGTTAAGTGCGGTGAAAAGACGGAAGTCAGGCCCTAACTCTCGACCTGAGTGTTGCGCAGATTTACAATAACCCGCGGGCGTCCGAATCAGTGTAATTTACCAATACGTAATTACTTTCGCTTCCTGCGGTAGCATTCACGGTACGTCCGAAAAGGGGAAATATTTGGTTTCCCAAAAATTTCGAAAATATCACTTAAAGTACCGATTTGGGAAATTGCGTCGTATAACGCAATATTGAAAAATCTGCCAAGAGCAAGGTTTCGAGAGAAGCACCTTTAAAAACTACACCCAGGGACTGACTCAAGCTTTACCCCCCTGAAGCGTCAATTTTGCATCGCAACAGGTAAATTTTCAAAATGTTTGTTAGCCACACTTCAGCTATTAAGTGTACAGACGGGAGGCTACCGGAAACGCACGCCGTTAATTGTGAAATCTTGCATAATTAATTTATATTTCGTATGTGTTATTCGAAGATTTTTTGGCGGTATAAGAAAATACTGCATGTACAAGGCCTTTCTGCAGTATCTTTTTCTCTCTCGAGTATTACTAGCTTAGATTTAATTGTTTTGGGTTCATCTATGTGTGACCTTGTTTAATATTAAGATTGTTCGATAGAAACTGTGTGTTGTTCCAATAATGTTTATCTTTGTTCATTACCAAATTATAATCATTTAACCATTTTGCATGTATTTTTGTACGCCCTTTTTTTAATTAAATGCCTTTTTAAACTCAACTCTGTTATTTTGATCTTTATAAAGAGTATGTGAAGATTCCTGTAAGAGCCGCTGAGAGTGATTGTTGCGTCCCTTTGTTTACGGGGCTAGTAAATTCACATTTTCATTAGGAACAATCACGTGAAAAGGTAAGTTCCATCACGCAGAAGCTTCGGATTGGCTTCCCGTTGGCGCCTTCACTTATTACAACGTTATACCGAGTTTGATCAGATTTAAGCGCGGCGTATTTTACAAAATGACCCCCCCCCCTTCACCCTTTGAACTATAATAGGGCATGCTGTCGTTTATATGTCACAATTCCATTTAAGCCCGTGACAAAATTACATTTAAGTATATTGCTATGTCAG
Source organism: Limonius californicus (assembly GCA_014611495.1). Lineage (NCBI taxonomy): Eukaryota > Metazoa > Arthropoda > Insecta > Coleoptera > Elateridae > Limonius > Limonius californicus. Next base: position 13,808 of record JABXWE010103617.1, on the reverse strand, counting down.
TTTAGGATCCCCTTAAAACCTTAAACTATTTTTTTTAGTTGAAATATAATGTATACGGCATGCGTAATATTTAAAGTAATGAGTGTGTTTCACTTTGATTTTTATTCTTATAAAAAGTATTTTATAAATTGATTACAACATCAAGGTTTCAATATACAGAAATTGTTCAATTTAAAGTTTCTTTATTGTCGGTGCTCGTAACGGAAATATACGTTGTATATATTGTATAATTAATGCTGCATATTTTTCTAAACTGTTTCTCACTTCCAGCTGACACCGTTAGTGTGGAGTTTATACAGCGTGGTGATAAAGTTCCCCACAAAATTGAGAATTTTATTATTTAATGTTCTTTGGGAAAACTCTGCAACACTTGTGTAAACACTTTGTATCGCACGCTCAATAATTTCTGGGCTGATAATTTCATTTCTAAACGAATCCGACTCCTTCAATCGTCTTAATGGTTTAGTATACTAATGTAAACTCGCAATTTCACGTGATCCTATAGAAAAAACGGCGAGAACCGTTTGAGTGGTCTGCGTGATCACCTGACTTATCGCCGCTACAGTCCTTTTTATGGGGTCAAGTGAAATTGTAAGTTTACATTCGTTTAAAAATGAAAAGTATTGGCCCGGAAATTATAGGGCTTGCAATACAAAGTTTTTACACACACGCTGGTCAATGCCAACTGATTAATGGTGGACAATTTAAAAATTTTCGTTAAAATTCTGAATTGTTTGAACTTCTATGCGTGGTTTTCGCAAAAATCTTTTATGTAGGGTACCAATTACTTTATACAACCATTTAACTAGTGAGGAGTTCTATCAAAATATAGAAGGACAAAAGGGCTGCCATTAAAAAAATCCGACGATGTCATAACGCAGAACCAAAAACCGATAAAAAAAATATAGGTGAGGATGTACCTCCTTAAAAATCTAACTGGCGTGTTGCGGAGTTTTTCCAAAAAAACAGAAAATAACAAAATTATAAATTTTGTGCGGAACTTGACCACCACGTTGTATAAATAATTCCTAATATCGATTTCTCATCAATTCTTCGGCTTTTCGAAAGGGTTTCTATATGACACCGTTGTGGTTCCTCGTCTAGTTTCACTGTAATTAAATTTTACTTATTTACTAATAATGTTTCTCGGTCAATGATCTTCTAATTGAAAACGAGGACGTTTAACCTAATTATTTTTAAAAAAATTGTGGCTTAATAACGTTAGAAATAGAATTTTTACCAACAATAAAATTAGAATTAGAACTCCGCCTGCAAGAGCTGATGGGTGGATTGAGTAGCCCAGAGGCTCTTGTTGCCGGTCCCAAGCCCGGATAAAGGAGGAGGGGACATCTTCTAGCAAGGTTAGCAGCCTACTTGAGGATGTAAAACTTATATTGTTCACACAACCACAAAACGGCCTCGGAACAGGACTGATACAACGTTGACAAACTCGGCGCGGACAAGGAAAGAAAAATGGAAAACCCTAAAGAAAAAAGACATTATCAGAATAGGGACGTGGAACATAAGATCCTGGAGAAAAAGAGATCAAGAAGTTATAATAGAACTACAAGAAAAGAAAATCGATATATGTACAATATCAGAGACAAAACGAAAAGGCAAAGGAACAACAATATATAATGACCATATTCTAATATATGGCGGAGTACAACAACATGAAAGAGGGAAAGAAGGCATAGGAATACTAATACATAGGAAGTTCGAAGACAATCTAGAAGAGTTCGAATACATATCGGAAAGGATAGTAACGCTAAAATTAAAAACCAAAAACAAAAAAATAAATATAATATCTATCTATGCACCGGAGGACTGTAAACCGGCTGAAGAGAAGCAGAAATTTTATAACGACCTTCAAAGTACGATAGATGCAATACCTCAATCAGAATATATAGTCGTAGCAGATGACTTTAACGCCAGAATTGGAAACAGTATAATACTCGGAATTAAACAACGGTTTAACGAAAACGTTTTAAATGACAACGGTGATAGGATGATACAATTCTGCGCGGAAAATGAACTGAGAATCAATAATACCTTCTTCGAACATAAACTACAACACAAGCTTACTTGGGAAGATACCAGAGGACGACAGTCAACAATAGATTATGTAATGACTAATAGAAAAATTCACCCAACACAAGTAAACGATGTAAGATGCCTCAACTCCGCTGACATAGGAAGCGATCACAGCCTAGTTCTCTGCAAATTAAGATTGCACATAGAAAAAACAAGAAGAAGCCCCCCGATATACCAGAATAAACTAAACATAGAATCTCTACAGGACGAGTCAATTAAAGAACTGTATCAGAGAAGATTGAAGGAGAAAATAACAACAAACACAATTGACCAACAAGAAGATATAAACATAAGCTGGGAAAGAACAAAGAAAAATATAAAAGAAGCTGCAATGGAAGCCGTGGGACAAAAGAAAGTTAAAATAAGTAAAGAAGCAGTAAATAATAAAAAAACCATGGTTCTGCGATGAAATAAAAACCTTGGCAAAACAAAAGAGAACTGAACACTTGAAATATCTTAAGATAAGAACACCCATAGCTTATAACGAATATAAAGAAGTTAGAAACCTTATAAACGCCCAGATCAGACGCATAAAAGAAAACTATTGGGAAAAATTCTCAAAAATATGGAACACGACTTCTACGGAAGACAAAAGCAAATGTGGAGGTTTATACGATCACAAAAAAAGAGGTGAAGGAAATGGTGGAAACTGGAAAAATAAAGATAGAAGGTTGGGTAGACTATTTTAGTAATTTATTTAAAGCAGACAACGAACTAATCGAAGACAACAACCCACGAATAGAAAATAATGAAGAAATAAAAGTGGAAGCAAAAGATATTGCAGAAGCCATGAAGAGACTAAGGAATAGGAAGTCGACAGGGGAAGACGGGATAGCAAACGAACTACTGAAGTATGGAGGGCAGGCACTAGTTCTGGAAATGACAAAAATGACACAAAAGGTGTTTGAAAAACGTAGAATACCAGACGAGTGGAGAACAGGCATATTAATACCCCTGTTCAAGAAAGGAGATCCACAAAGACCAGAAAATTACAGAGGCATAAACCTGCTTAACACGAGCCTAAAGCTTACCACAAGGATTATAACTACAAAGATTAACGAACTGACAAATTTTAATGATGAACAACAAGGTTTTAGGAAAGGAAGGTCATGTTTAGATGCCATATTTATAGTAAAACAGATCAATGAAAAAGCTCTAGAATTTAATAAACCGGCCTTCATGTGCCTCGTCGACTTGGAAAAGGCATTCGATAGAGTTCAGCTTAATGACGTTCTAGACATATTATTAGAAAGACAAATACCCATCGCTATAGTAGATGCAATCAAGGATATATACCATAACAACACGGTCAAAATCCGAACAAATGGAGAACTTTCAGAAAACATTACAATCGGGAATGAAATGGAATGAAAAGGATATAAAATTGCAGTGAAAATATAAAAATTGTGTGCTATGCGGACAACGCTATACTGATAGCAGAAAATGAAGACGACCTTCAAAGACTTCTAATGAGATTCAAAGAAACTGGCGAACAATACAATATGAGAATAGCTATAGAAAAAACTAAAACTATGGTGATTGCGAAAGAACCAATAAGATGTAAGCAGTTATGGAAATACACAAGCAGAAGTGAGAGAACAGACTCACAAAGCAAGTAGAATATCAGGATGTCTTAATGGGTCAATTTGGAAAAACAAACATTTAAACATAGAAACCAAAACAAGAATCTACAAAAGTGTGATAAGGCCTATTATGATGTACGGCGCCGAAGCAAGATCCGAAACAGTGAAAACAAAGCAAATGTTAGAAACAACGGAGATGACCAGTATTAAGAAAGATAGCAAAAAAAACAAGGCTAGACAGAGTACGTAACACTGAAATCAGAGAAATGTGCAACATAGAACCAATCACAAACTGGGTTGATAACCGAAGGAAAGAATGGAACGCGCATGTTACAAGAATGCATAACTCAAGAATAGCAAAAATTGCTAGAGACAAATCTCCAATCGGAAGAAGAAGTATAGGCCGACCCAAGAAACGATGGAGCGACAGCTTGGAGGGTGGTTAAAGAACAGACAGAATTTGTCTATAGAGAAGAAGAAGAAGAAGAAGAATAAAATTAGAATTTTTATTTTGAATTTGGTATTAAGCTATTAGGTTTCAAATTAGTGATGGTAAATTTAATTAATCTGTAATGATAATAATGATTTATTTCTTGATATGTGATTGTTAAAGCTCTTAACCATCTTATATAACCATTCCGCACTAATAATTTTCGAGAATGTTTGGTTAATCAAGCTGCGAGATCATACAAATCGCAGATTTTTTTCCTTGACTTTTTTACATCAATATCTGAAAACGTGAGAAGAGAATATGACTTTAAATATTTTGTAAAAATTACATAAATGAGTTGGGAAAAGGATGAATTTTGGTTTGGTAGTCTGGAATATGCCCAAAAATGTTCTAAGACTTACTGTTCGTAGGGTAAAACCAAAAGTTAATATACAGATTTAGGCAGAAGTACGTAACATTGCAAATATCTCTACTACAACAATTGCAATTTCTACAAAATTTTGTTTTCTACATATGGAGGATACAATGAAGGTATTGGCGGACTTCCGGTTCAACCGGAAATGATTTTACATGGAATACCCTATATATTTTTTTCATATATCGATAGAACTTTTTTGCGAGTAGAATGATATAAGTTTGAATGCTTCTACTTGTAACAATTTTAGACATATTGAACAATATTATTTCGTAATTGTTTTCTAGCAGCACATGAAAACAAAAGGATGTAACAAGCATAAACCGCTTTGTAAAGTTGTCAAACCTGGTTTAGTTTGTGTTCTGTTGACGTTCAACTAACAGGTCAGAGGTATTTTAAAAAATGGCTCGTTCGGCAGATCTGAATTCATTGGATTTCTTTCCTGGGGAATATTTAAAATCTAGAATTCATACTGAACGACCAATAATTCGAAAGAATTGAGCCTTGGTTATTTCAAAGAAATAAATGATGGTCATTTTGAACATCTTCTTAAGTGCTGTTATTTGTTTTCTTTTATTTGTTTGTTTCACGTTATTTGTTTTATATTGTTCTGTCGTCATGTGTTGCTAGGTAATAAAACATATTACCAAACAATAATGTTTAGTGCTTGCTCTTCAATATCTCTAGAATTACTGTAAATAACGGCAGCATATCATTGAACTCGCAAAAACGCGATATAATGAAACATGTACAGGGTATTCCATTAAAATAAAAAAAGTTGACATCATTGGCGGCTAAACTGGAAGCCCTCTTGAACCGCCAATACCTGCATTATATCCGCCAAATACTGGAATCTTCATGTACAAATTGTTGTCGCAATCGCGCTTGCCGTAGTAGAGATATTTGCATTGTTCCGTACTTTTGCCCAACCCTGTAGAATTCCGTTTTATTAAAAATAACAATAAAGTTTCAAAATTGGCCTTTATGAGCAAATTCTGATTTATAACTGCAGTTTCAATGTCAATATTATTAGCTAACGGTAATTAATTTTAACGTGTTAATATTTAGAAAGAGTTTAATAGCCGTTTAAAACTACATTTTCATCCTATTTAATTTTTGTTCTCTTTCGTCATATCATCATATTGCGTAAGTTTTATTGGGTTCTAAATACTCATTGGATTTTATACTGGTATATATACTACATTCCTGATCTTAACAAGAAATCAATGGAGCAGCTGCAAAATATTTCATAAAAAATACAGTTGAGTTGAATTAAATACAATGCTCGGAAATATGTACTTCATATATTTTCCAAACAGCATGGCCTCAGATGAGGTAGAACAGACTTACTTAACTTTAATTACTTTACCTAGCCACTAATAATTTAAAACGTTAACACTAGAGTAATACAAAAGTAAACAGTACACTGAATTATACCGCACTCTAACACATTTTAGCAATCATACAATCTGTTCTACAGAATTGTGTTTACAATTATCAAACATCCAAATTATAACATCTGAATTAACCAGCAGAAATTAATATAACTTCATTATTTGTAACTGTTTCTATTGTGCTGATTTACACTTTTATGTAATGGCACATACACCAGAAAAGTGCAAATACATATAAACATGTAGATTAATTAATAAAAAAAATTGTAGCTGATTTATCTCGACAACAAAATGTTATCTCTTCGTTTGTCAAATAACCAATTATATCATTAGTGTCTCACAGTTGTAATTTGATGTTGAAACCTAATTATTGAATTTTAAAAAAATCGCCAAGCATAACATGCAGAGTAACCCACAGGTTCAGCTTGTTTTTAATAATATACTAAATACGTTAACTTGTACATTTTTGAAAGGAATTATTAATATCACGTTCAGTTAAGGTACCTAATTTAAACAATGAAGGCTATTTAACAGTCCAGGAATACGGAAAGTCCAGCTAATTGGTTCTCAAGTCTCCCAAATAGATTTCAATTATTCTGCAGCAGCAGTACGAAATCCAAACGAACACACCGTTGTTTTCCGTTTCAAAAAGTTGTTTGCGGTTTCTATGTCGGTGTTACTTTAATTTCTCTAATTAATTGCAAACTCGAAACTTTCCTGAATGGAAAATCAGTTACAACGCGTTTTACCAATGAGAGAGAGAACCAGGTAAACGAACAATGGCACAAATTGTTCTATGGTGTGAAAGGGTCTAGCAGGTTCCCGAACAGAAATCATTTGCACAAAACAATTCCATATCTGAAAGCCTTTTCCGCTACCCTTTTCCCCAATTTTACCCGACGATGTACAAATTAATGACATGCATTGAAACTGCAAATCGCCGCCAATTTAAAACCCGTACGTAATATAAATTCTAAATCGTTAAACGCACATTTCATAATTTATTTTTGGTAAATAGAAAAAAGTTTGTTTTTTGCCACTGAAACGTTCGTTTCAAAACCTCACAAACATGTCAAATAACAAGGTGTTAACTTACGGCTGCGGTTTTTCCACGAGAGGGCTTTAAAGTTTTGTTTTAAACACACATTCACGCTAAACGGTTTCGGGTTATTTGTTCTCTGTTTTCGATATTGGACGTATAGCGTAAATGATTTCCAATTTCCCTTTAATATGTTCGATAAAATTGCACCTTGCCAAAAGCAAACGCACTTTGGTTACTTCTGGAAATAACTTATTACAATATTAATGTGACAACAAAAAATTTAAAGCAAAGCCTACGATTCCTTTCACCTTTTGTAATAAAGGTATGTCAGAAGTACATCAATGTATAAAACAAAACGAATGCTAGAACTGCTCTTCAATAAGTAAGTTCCTAAAATGTGCAGCAACAGCTACAACTCAATATACAAATTAGAGATTGAAAATAATAGTCCTAATATGTTTTAACTCCACGTTCGGGTCACTCACGAATATTGATCACTATGGGAGAGTAGATCAACAACCCCCTTTATGGGGGAGGCCCTTGCCCAACAATGGGATGTTGCTGGCCAATTAAAAAAATATGTTTTAACAGAACATGGAAAATATAGATAAATATAATTTTTACAATCACATCAAGAAAATTATTTCTTATACGAGGGCAGCCTTTTAAGTTTTTACAAAAACTAGGAAAGTAAAAAAAATTATTTGGAACATTCTGTATTACTGATTTTCAAAATATTCGCCTTTAAGATTTATATACTTTTGCATGCGTTCAAACCAATTCTCGAAACATTTTTTTCACTCTGAAGTTAGTATCGGCAAAAAATGGTTGTTGAAGGCTTCAATAGCATCCTTGAGGTGATGAAAATCGCTGGCCACACATTCTTTGTTTGACATTCGGGAACATACAGAAGTCGTTAGGAGATAAATCAGGTGAATACGGGCAATCAGACATTAACTCGATCTTTTTCTCCTTCAAATAATCAATTGTTTGACATGTTGTGGGTGAAGACGAAAATGGCGCGACGTTTTCGGTTGTTTTTCCTGATTTCGTCGATGACTTCTGGCAAGCAAATTGTTGTATACCATTCAGCGTTAACTGTTCTTCGATCCTCTAAAGAAATAGTTGCGACATGTCCAGTACAACCGAAGAAACAAGCGATCGTTTTCTTGCAGGTGCTTTATGAGCGAACAACTTTTATAGGATTCGATTCATCTTGGAACCCCGAACAATGGATTGGTGCTTAGTTACCAGTTCATACGAATATATCCAAGTTTCTTCACCTGTTGCGATGTTGTTGGCCACATTTTAATTTACAATATCTGTTTCGATTGAAAATATATTTCTTGAATTACATAATAATTATATAACTGCATAGTGAAAGCTTTCAGAACAATAATTGTAAGTAAATAACATAAAGACAGGAATGATAAAACAGCGAAAATATCGTAATGAATACTCCTTGTATTACAGGTGGTATAACGCTACGAATATATATTTTAAAGTGAAACACTGGGTACGATATGAATTAAGTTATGATTTAAGACAATTTTCTGTTTATTTTAAATGTTTATATGACTGTATTTACTTTCCACGTCCTTATTGTTGTTGGTAACCGCCAAAAAAGCTTCTCACTTTTGTAATTATCAAAAACGAATTCAAATGCCTTTACCTGTTAGAGTAACATAATATTAATCCACAAAACTACGTTGATTTGTTGTAAAGAATTTGTGGTTTGTTTTCTTAGTCGATTACGGTACTAATTAACTATAAAATACCAAATCTAATGTTAATAATAACACATTTTTTAGCACAATGTTTATTCAAACTGCCAACCAGCATATAAGCAATATAATAAAATGCCAGAAAACTGCTGCAAGAACTTAGACTCTAGACTAGAGCGACGTACCGCCCGAAGAAGTGCTCGGTTTTGCTTTTTCAACTTCCTACAATGGAGTGGATGTTGAAACCCTTTCGCTTTGTTGCGGAAGAATTTCAGAAAATTCTCAAATCAGATCAAGAGCGTTGCAGACTTACCAAAGCTGCGTGTTTTCTGTTTCTGGTTAGTTGTATGAATGGACACTCTACACATGGCATGGATGTAAGTCCTATGAAGCTTTTCAGAATCCTGAAAAGCCGAATAAATTTCTATCACAAGTAATAAGCTTGTTGGTCAGCTAAACAATGTCTAGCAGAAAATTAGTAATTCCATTATATGTTCGTAAAGCCATTATAGACAGCGCCAGCAGCTTTCAGCTTTTTTAGCAATTCCATACATCAATTAACACGAGCCTTTTTTGGGCTTCGCTCGAATTATGCGGAATCCATCGGGAACAGATCGTTTTCACAGCTGAATGTTCATGTAAAATCGAATGTACTGCAGTTTTCGATATGCCTAAGGATGCCTCTATCTCGTAGTAAGTCACATGCCTATCTTGTACAATCACGTTGGGAACAGCATGGATTTTTTTGGAGTAACAACCGATTTTGGTCGACCTTAACGAAATTCATCACTGACGGACGCACGACTACGACGAAATTCTGCAAACGAATTGTAAACAGTCTTTTCTGATGGTGAATCATTACCAAAAGTTAAACAAAGCGATTCTAAGCATTGTTGTTGAGTTAGGCCTTTATTAAAATCGTAAAAAATCAACCAACGAAAACCTTCACGTGAAATTTCCATGTTTTCACAAAATTTTTAAACACTCACTGTAAACAAACGTAAACAAACTACTCAGTCAATTTCTAAGCTGTTTTCACAATAACAAATGTAAAATTTTACGAAAATAGAAACAACACATCTCAATAGCGCCACCTAGTGGTAAAACTTAAAAGACTGCACTCATACCATTGACTTACGAATCCCATAAATTATTAAAGTTTATTTTTTAATAACATGCTGGGCTTACGTGGAAATTATACAGTTTTCTAGAGTAGTCAATGTAGTCATGTAACGTCACACAACAACATAACCTCAATGTACGTGTGTTATGTCAGTGGCAAGTCTAGGGTTACTAACCGTCCTGGATTTCGCAGGAAATCATGGATTCAGGCTTAAAGTCCTGCGTCTTTCCAACGGCGTCCGCGGGACGCTAAATGACCTGTGTTTTACGAATCGGCAATATCAGAACAGTATAAACATACTGTGATATCGGCTAGTGTTGGCTAAACCTCGATAATACTGTCGATGAATATCGATGTTCCTGACTATCGAAAATAATCGATGTTAAAAAAAATATCGATAATATCGGGTGCTCTGTTATCGGTAGAGAATATAATATATGGATGGCGCTATTATTTTGTTTTCTAACCTCAAAGTAAATATTATTCGTTCTGCTTGGCGTGTACCAGACTGCAGTGTAAAGCGCAACATCTTTATGATATATCGATACTTATCATTTATGCACTTATTGCTTTTCTTTAATTATTTAACAGAATCGCTTGGGTAATTAATTTATTTTACTCGCAAATCGAAAGTTTCGATTCGAAACCGAAAATTTTTCTTTACTGGTAAGTAATTTTTTGGGAAAAATATAAAATATACGTTGGTAGAGTCTAAGTCTCTAAACGCATCAAAGCTTTCAGTTTACACGCTCACAGTTGAAAAGCTGGAAAGCTCTTTCTAGCAAATGTCATAATCTTCGAGTGGAATTAATAGTTGGTAAGTGCAATCATATAATTTTTACTATATAATTTACTATATGTTTTACTAATAAATTACTATATAATTTAATGTATAATTTGCACCACTATAATTTGTAAGTATTATTCAAAATATGTACATCTAAAGGGAATTTTTATTGTTGCAGTAATAAAATGTATAAAATGGATGATCCAGAAACCCGCTCCCACCCAAAAAAGTAAACCGGCTAAGCAAATATAGAAAGGAATGGGAAACCAGCTTTTCATGGCTTAGCGAACAAAATTCCAAAGCCTACTGCGTTTTGTATAAAAAATCTTTTTCAGTTCACAACAAAATAAGACAATGCAGTCATTTTTACCACGAGATGTATTTAGTTCTGAACAGTAAAAAGTAGTGGCCGCAGAAATTACGGAAGTGTACCATACTGTAAAACACTCCCAATCATACAATTCGTTAGACTGCAATCAATGAAGACCCCAAAATTTCAAAAATATATGTCTAGGTCGTACAAACGCTAGTTCAATAGCTTTTAATGTTCTTGGCCCTCTTTCCATAGAACCTTTATTGGAAAAATTCAGAAAGGGTACATATTTTGGAATCTCAACAGATGCTTCCAATCATGGAAGGGCTAAACTTTTCCAATACTCTGTGCCTGCAGAAGGTGTCAACTTATGTCTCCTTGAATTTTTTGAAGATCCAGATGAGACTTCCAATGCAATTTTTTCAAATTCGAAAAATAGAATTGAAAAGGCAGGACTTTCGTTGAAGAATATCAGTTGTTATTCAGCAGATAATGCCAGCGTCAATTTCGGGCGTTTTCACTCGGCATATCAATTGTTTCGGAAAGAAAATGTCAATTTTATTGCTGTGGGATGTCCAGCGCACATGGTAAATAATGCTGTAAAGCAAGCCTTGGCTAAATGCAATTTTGATGTTGAAAATCTTGTTTTGAAGAGCTAAACGTGTTAAGGAACTGAAAGATTTTTTCGATTGCGTAGATTTGCAGTTCAAAGCTATTTTGCGGCACCTGGTGCGAGGTGGTTATCTTTATATCCAGCCATAGACAGAATCCTTGGTGTCTTTCCAGCTATTAAAAGTTACTTTTTGTCACTAGGAGAAGAATCTGCAGTGGCAATTCAGACCTATTTCTCTGAAGATGCGGTAGATAAACCGAATGTTACTTAGGTTGTTTCCATAACATTCTTAAAATTATTTACGAAGCAGAGCAGAAACTTGCAAAAAGAAATATTCTTTGTTTTGAAGTTTTTCAAATTTTGAAATCTCTTGGGGACAAATTGATAAAAGGATTGAAGATATTTTTTTGGTTTTATTGCTAACAATTTAATAAAATTTTCACATAATGAACAAAACATAATTGAAAAATCGTTTCTACAGTTTTATTGAAATGTTGCTTCTTATTTGGATTCTAAATTTCATTTTTTTTTTTGAAAAAAACTTATTGTCTAAACTAGATATTTTTTCTTTAAAACATACATTTACATACGAGTCAGTCATGAAAATAGTGACTGAATTATCGCTTGAGGTAAATTTGGACAATCTCTATGAAGAGTTTTGTGTGCTAAAACCTGTTATTCAGATGGCATGGACAGTTGATGGTTCTGTGGTCGAAAAATGAAATAAAATTTTCTTGGCTAATTCAGAACTTCCAACTTTTTTTAAAATAGTTCAGTTTATATTTTCAATATATGGGGCAAATGCTGATTAAGAAGAAGTTTTTTCACTATGCCCAGAACCCTGAACAGTCTCGAAACAGGCTACTCGTGGAGCATGTAAAAGCTGAACTTAAAATAAAGACTAATTTTAGTCTCTCATGCAAGCAATTTTATTACCATGCACTGCAGAATAAAAAAGTTTTAGAAGCTGCAAAATCAGAAAAAAATATACGTTTTCAAAAAAATGATGATTGTTAGTTTTATAGATGAGTTATTACTAAGGAAAGGTATATTTTGAAGTTTCTGTTTTTTGTATTTTAAAGTTTATGAATTTTAAGTTTACTTTAGTATTTTCTAGTGTTGTAATAAATAAAGAAAGTGTCCTGTTGTTTTGGAATTTATCCTGTTTTCTAAACCCTTGTCCTGCGAATTCATGTTTCGAACCTCAGCAAACCAAGACAATTACTTTAGGCTACTTCTTTCTATGCAAAATCTCTTTACAGCTAGAGCAATTAATAATATTAAAATCTTAATATCAGCATCGTATACACCATTAACGAAAATCTGGTATGAAAATCCAATACATCAGAGGAAGAAAGTGATACTGAAGAAGATGAAAAGAAAAAAGTGCCAGAGGTTGAAGACGATTACGAGGAAGATTCATAAGTTTATAAACATATAGGTTAAGCCTACCAGGGAAACCATATACAAAAAACTACCTCGAAGATGGTGTGGAAACGAATGCATCTTTGTTATTGCTTTATTCCATCAATTCAAGCTTTGTGGGCCCTATAACGTGAAAACGTTGCTCGTACGTAAAAATTTTTTTTTAGAGAATTAGCCTATAATTTTTCATATAAGAATAAATGTCGTCTGACCAACAGGAAGCGAAATATCTGGATGAACCACTTTCCGTGACCTGTGACCTTGAACAAGCATAGCATGTACTCCATTTTTTTTTAATTTGACTACACTATACAGGTTGTCCCGTAACTTATCGATAAGCGACACGTAGCGGTCTTCCTTGATGCCCCTTGAATGCTAATATGTTGAAATTTTAAAAATCCGCAATTTGGTTTTCTTCTACGACCCGAGATAAAAAATAGAAACTTGAAAACATTGAAACTGAACAACAGAGTGATTTAGAAAGCATTTTCGAACACATGTTCTCTTAACCAACGTCATAAATCTCAGTATTTTTAATAGGTTATTTATTTATAAGAATGAACAAAACGACCAACAATAACAAAATAATACTAAAAAGATAAAAATTCAAAAAAATCATCCAATGATACCACCGCCAGCATTCACACAATCTGCAGCTGTCCGAGCAATTGCGTTCTGCACATCACAAATGTGCTGCTGTTTGGTTGATGCGGTTTTCCAGTTCCTGGATGTCACTTACAGGAGTTTGATACACCAAATGCATGAAGAAGCCCACAGAAAAAAGTCTAGGGGTGCAAGTCTGGAGATCTTGGAAGCCAAAACACAGGATTGCCCCGTGCTATCC
>JABXWE010103616.1:0-33474 GCA_014611495.1 Limonius californicus | reverse complement strand
GGACCTCGGTGGTCTAGTGCGAGAACGCATTGACCACTCGAGGTCACAGCAAATGCGGTTGCTCCGTTGGGGCGACCGAATCCCGACTGGGGCTACCGCATTTTGCTTAGTTAAGTTTAAGGTGCATGTTGCATGAATGTTTAGTGTGTAAGGGACGCCCACAACCCCCTGAAGTAATGCGAAAGCGGTTCCGGGGGGAAGGACAGTAGTATGAATGAGCGAGAAAAAAAAGGTTTGGCTATTCAAAATTATAATCACTTCATTTTATAGTTTGGGTTTTTTTTCCTGGATTTTTTCCTATGGATTTTTTTTCCTTGGATTTTTTTCCTGGATTTTTTTTCTGTGGATTTTTTTCCTTGGGTTTTTTTCCTACAATCCATCTATGACAGTGTTTATTCGTTTGCAAGTAAATTGCATATTAACGATTTTGTTTCCGTCATAATTACAATTAACTCATTTAATCGTAAAAATGAAGATGTTTTAGTTTTAATAAATTGTTAAATTGTCAAAATTTACATCCAAGGGCATTACAACCAAATACAGATCTACCTAAGTACCTAACAAAATATTTTTGCCCCAAAATTTTATTTTTAAGGTAGGTAAGTATAAGGCAAACTTCATAAAGCGTTTGTGCAACCGGCCGTAATGTTACAAACCATGTGAAAAATTACTATAATTATAGTTTGGATTTTATTTCCTTGGATTTTTTTTCCTTTGGATTTTTTTTTCTTTGGATTTCTTTTCATGGATTTTTTTCTGGATTTTTTCCGTTTACCATCATAGATGACACCCGCCTACTTGGTAAAATATAAAAAAATACAGAAAGTAATCTAGTAAAATATTATATTCGCTATTAAAGACTTACACATCAAAAGTTACCCGATATATGATACATAGTTAGAAAGAGAAAAAAAATCCGTTTTAACTAAACCATAGCCAACTATGATTCCCATTTGAAAAAATACAACTTTAGGCCATAACTCGACATTAAACCTTTTTTTTCAAATTTTCTCGACGCCACTGGATTATACAGAAAAAAGTGCCTTGAGAATGTAAAAGTTATTTTCTCCTAACTTTACAAACAACCACGATATTCACATGTGTCTAAAAGTCGAAAAATCGAACATTTGTTTGTAACTCGAAAACAAAAGACGATAGCAAATTTTTGTTTCCGCCAGTGAATTTGTCTCAAAAAAAGAGATCGAGAACGTGCCTTCCATTTTTTTGTATCTCCTATAATTACCGAGTTACCCTATACAAACATCGAAATTTGCCCACCCTGTACGCATTCACTCTTTCTATGCCTGTATTTTCAATGCTCAATTGGGTGTTTTCAATTATTCATTTAGTAATGACCATATATTTGGTTTTATTTAAATTAAGTGCATATGGCACACTGTACAAACAAATAATTAAAAATATCTTGGATATCGTAAAATAAAATTTTAATTGTCAGGTATCTTAGGTATTTACAAATTATTCTGTGTGAAACAAACATATGGTAAAATAATGATCTTCGAGTGTTTTGCCTCTTTCGAGACGTATCGATCTTCTCTTCTATGCCTGTGTTGCCCCTTTAATTTGGCACAGACATAGAGGACCTACAGCTTAACGTGAGCTCCGAACCACGGGAAGAATAAATACTTTTACTCCAGAGACGATTTACTAGGCAGAATACTTCTCGCTGGGCTGCCAGTGCCTTGCGAGGGAGAACGGCTGTTAAAAATTTGAAGTTCCAGTACTGGGAATTGAACCCAGGACCTTCAGATTTGTCTTAGAATATTTCTCTCCCAGATCATAAGCTTTCTTTTGCACACTTTATTTAAAACTTGCACCTCACTTCCATACAATAAAGACGGTCTTATAATGGTTTTGTACACTCTTAACTTCACCTTCCACGAGATATTTTAGTTTTTCATCACTGTTTTCCGAGATGCGGCACTTCTCTTTCCTATAAGCATTCCTCTCGATTTCACTGCATTGATCATTTGTCTGTTATTTCTGTACCGAGATACACAAAACTTTTAACTTGTTCGAAAATGTACTTTTGGTCCTCCAGATCACTGTTTATTTTCAAACTGCTTCCATCCCTGATCTTCTTTGATGTTGTAAGTAGGTACTTCGTTTTTTCTTCGTTTATGTCCAAGCCATACTTCCTTGCTTCTTTTTCTATTCTGTTCACAATACCTTTTAGTTCTTTTTTTTGTTCTCGAGATAATGGTCAGATCATTGGCATAAGCCATTATTTGGAAGGAGCTCTTTAGAATGTTCTTGTCGCCCGCGACCTTGCTGCTTCTCATTATTCCCTCTAGTGCAATCTTAAATAATGTCGTAGATAACGGGTCTCCTTGGCATAAACCTTTAGTTGTCTTAAAACTCTCTGAAACTGTGCCTTTTATAAATACCTGGCTCCATGTCTCTTCCAGGGTCATTTGTACCAGTGCAATTAACTCTTTTGCGATGTTTAGTTCTGTCATTGTCTGGAATAATTTCTTTCTGTTTAGGCTATCATATGCCTGCCGAAATCTATGAACAGCATGTGTAGAGTTATTGCTTTTTTCTTTATTTTTCTTGTATATACCGTGGTGTGAAAAGTTGGTCAGCTACTGATCTGTTTTTTCTAAAGTCACATTGATATTCTCCTATATTTTTTTCTGCAATTTTTCTGTATCTATTATTTACTATTGTGGTCAACAGTTTGTAAACTACACTTAAGAGGGATATTGGTCTGTAGTTGGCACATTCGAGTCGATTTGCTTTCTTAAAGATAGGGTTAATTATCGCCTCCTTCCATTCTTTCGACAATTGCTTTCTCTCTCAGCTTTTGCATATCGCTTTATGTACTCTTTTTATTAGTTGATTGCCCCCAAGTTTTATTAGTTTAGTTTGGACATTATCATTTCCCGGACTCTTATTATTACTCATCTTTTGCAGTACTGACCGAACTTCTTCTGTGGGTGGCTCCAGATTGCTGTTTTCTTGGCTCTTCTCAATTGTTTTCTCCATAAATTCTTCTGTACTTTCTTCCATTATTTTTTGATAATGTTCTTTCCATCTCCTTAAAACCCCTCTCTTCTTCCTATCAGATCTCCATTTTTTTCACGTGTTATATTTACTTTTGATCGATATTCTTTCCTGATGTTTCCTACTTTCTTACAGAACGTTCATACATCTTGTTTTCTGTAACTTTCTTCCATTTCTTGTATTGCATCTTCTTGCTTTTGTCTATTCTTCTTTCTGTGTAGACTCTTTACTTTCTTTCTTGTTTTATTAAACTGAAATTCACTTTCTTTCGTTTTCTCTTTCAACATTTTTGCGTTTGCTTGGCTTACTAGTTCTGTGATTTCTTCACACTCTCTGTTGTTCTATTTTGTTTTATCCCCTTGTAAAGATTTCTTTGCTGCACTATGTATTACTTCTTTTATTACGCTGCGCTCACTATCCACTTCCTCCTTACTGCTTTCTTTTACTAACGTTTTTTCCTATTTCATGTTCATATTGTTTTCTCATTCTGTGTTCTTGTAATGATGCTGTGTTCCAGCTACTATATTGTTTTTTCTTGGTGCAGTTTTCCCAGGCAATTTTTTGACTTATTTTTGCACATACCATTATAATGGTCAGAGTTTATATCGGCGCCCCTATAGCATTTTATTCTTTTACTATAGTGTTATGTTTATTCTCTATCAAGATATGGTCAATTTGGTTGCTCGTCATTCCATCTGGGCTTCTCCATGTTTCTTTGTTTATCTTTTTGTGGATCAAAAAGGTTGCTTTAATTTTCAACTTCTTCTCCATAGCGAAACTTTCTTTCCATTTTTGTTTGTACTTGTATGTTTGCTATATTTACCTACTACGGGTCTGTTTCTATTTTCCTTCCCACCTTAGCAATAAAATCTGCTAGTAAGAAGTTTACGTCGTAGTTCGGTATGGTTTTGTAGACTTCATATAAATCACTATAGAATTGTTCCTTGACTTCCTCCTCTGCATCTTCCGTAGGGACTTGTGCGTTCACAAAACTTATTTTCCTGCCTGGGCCTTTCACTCTGAGGTAGGTTATTCGTTCAGTTATCTTTCTGAAATCTACAAGGCTGATTACTCTCGATTTTTTAATTACAAAATTAAATTAATTAATTAAATTATTCGTCCTCCTCCATTAAATAAAATACAGTCTTCTAAATCAACAATGCTGTCACCTTTTAAATTTGTTGCCTGGATTGCTAGTATCTCTATCTTATATTTCGTCATTTGCTGTGTTTGGTATAGTGCTCCTTCATAATTCAATCCCCGTACATTCCCCTATCTTGTTTTATAATTGTTTTCTGAGGCATAACCTTATCCATTGCCGGTGAGGTTTTAGTTTTTCCAGCCACATTAATAAAATAAATAAAAATATAATCATAAACAAAACTAGAGAAAACTAGCTAATAGTTTGAACACTTTTTTTGTTCTGTAATATTTTTTGTTTTAATTGCAGTACTACAGCAGATGGATGTGTCAATGACGTAACAGAAAAGCTAGGTGATGCCAAGAATGGTGCAGCTGCAGGTGAAGCTTTAATTGCCATAGCTGAAGCAACGAAATTCGATTACATTGCTGGACTTATCATGGACTTTGCGTTTGTTCAGAAAAACCCTAAAGTATTACAGGAATCTCTACTGTGGTTGTCAAATGCCATTAAGGAATTTGGTTTTGGGTTTGTATATTTCTTACTTGTTGATATACATTTGTGTATTATACTATTACTATTTCATTGTTGTTATTTCATGTAGAAATCTGAATGCCAAAGCCGTCATAGAAAATTCCAAAAAAGCTTTAGCATCGTCTAATCCAGCAGTGCGGACCGCTTCCATAACGCTATTCGGCACATTGTACTTATACATGGGACCAGCTCTCCACATGTTTTTTGAGAATGAAAAACCTGCCCTTCGTGATCAAATTAATGCTGAGTTTGAAAAGTACGAAAATGAGAAAGCCCCACTTCCAACAAGAGGTAGCATTTTTCTTCTATGACTATTTTTTTTCTTCAATTAACACATTTGTAGGTGTTGTAAAGGCAGCGAGTAGTGCAGACACATTGGATCAGGAAGACGATGCCGAAATAGCTTCAACCGAATCCTTCAACATTCAAGATATGCTGCCCAGAGTCGACATAAGCTCTCAAATCACTGAATCTCTCATAGACGAAATTTCGGACAAAAACTGGAAAATAAGGAATGAAGCACTGATGAAAGTTAGTACGATCATTTCTGAAGCCAAACTGATTAAACCTAACATCGGAGATCTACCCCAAGCCCTTGCACCACGATTAGTGGACAGTAATGGCAAAATTGCCCAGACTGCCCTCAATATTTGCGAAAATATTGCTACAGCAATGGGGCAACCTTGCAGGCAGTATGTGCGGGTGCTGCTGCCCGGATTTATACAAGGTTTGTTTCAAGTAGCACTAGTGATTTGTGATATTTAAATTTGTTTATAAATCAAATCGTTCTTCAATCTCAGAATATAGTGTAACTAACCATTTTGCCCTGGATTTCAAGCTGTGCAGTGTAAGCAAGAAATAAGAACCTGTTTTAATTATTCAACTTCACTCATTCGAACATTCAGTAAACACTAAGCACAACAGTGTAAGAAAATCCTACAGAACTGAAAAAATAAAAGTGTATTTCGGTATCTCAATTTGAGAACTATATCACCTATGTTTGTACAGCAAACTGAAAAAAGTTTCTCCTTTGCTTTGTTATTTGTTTTAAATTAAAATGTCGAGGTATCCTTGGGTTGCATACAACCATTTGTTATTGTAGTAATATCTATGAAAAAATTATAAAATTAATTAGTAATTCGGCATTGTAGAAATACCGCAGTTTCTAAAAAAATTGTTTAGTTTTTATCCGTTTATCCTCAAAATAGTTGGTTAATTGCTTCCGTTTACATAACATAATATAATACAATTTAACATAGTCTTGACTAAACTTAATCCGTACCTAATCTAATTTAGGAGTAGGTTAAACTAAATACAAATTAAATTAGATTAGGTTAAGTTAAATACGGATTAAATTAGGTTAGATTCAGTTAATTTTAATACTGCTTAAATTAAGGCAACATCAGCCAAATTAGATTAGGATATGTTCAATATAGATTACTGAACATAAATTAGATTCAGTAAAAAATAATTTTAGTCAAGATTATATTATTATTTTAAGTAATCAGTCAGTCATGTCTATACGTTAGATTCAATTAGGTTAAATACAGATTACATTATGTTCTGCAAATATCAAGTTAGTTTGGGATGTATGAAATTAGCATACGTAAAATGAAATGGAGTTTTAAGTTTGGTCAAAATTATGGCAGTAGTATGTTTAAACTAAATACAAATTAAATTAGGTTAGTTGAAGTTAAATATGGATTTAATTAGGTTACATTAACTTATTTTAAAAACTGTTTAAATTAAGGAAACATCAGCCAAATTAGGTGAGGATATGTTCAATATGGAGTAATTAGGGTTTCATAAATGTTCGCTAAATTAGGTTACTTTATTTTAACCGAACATAACATCATTTTGACCAAACTTAAAGCCATATTTGATATATTTTAACTGAATCCATACTCTGCATTGCCTAACCTTACTAATTTAACTGATATCTAACATAACTTAACATAATCATGACCAAATTTGATTCTCACCGAATCCAAATTACGCTAATTCAAGATAACCTGACCTAAATTAGTTGAAGTTTACACCCTAACTTAATCTAATGCAATCCATGTTTAACATAACCTAACCTAACTTAGCTGTAGTGTTCTTAACTTAATTTAAACCAGACGTCGGCAACCTGTGACCGGCGGGTCACCAAGTGACCCATTTGATAATTTCAAGTAACCCTTTTGAGTTCCACAAATAAAGTATAATTTCAAAATTAATTATAATACATAAACATTCATACCTACATGGAGAAAATTTATTTGCAAAGGCATCTACGCAACAACTTTAGGATGTAATGGAAAAGTTGTTAAGATCGTAAACATAATAGTAGCATGATCAGCATTAACACATAGGCGCTTCAAACCTTTTTTGGAGGAAATTGAATCGAAATATGCAGATTTGCTGTTACATTCTGCAATACAATGGTTAAGTCGAAGCAAGTTCTTAATAGATTTGTAGTGCGCTTTGATGATATACAAATATTTCTTTATGGAATTGGTGGAAATGAACTCGAACTCAATGATAAACAATGGTTTTTAAGACTTAGTTCTTAACAAACATAATGAAGCATTATAATGATTTCAATGTACGACTCCAACGAAATAACCACACAATTTTAAAAATGTACGAGGAATGGAAGAGTTTTCCTTCTAAATTAAGATAATTTGAAACTGACAAAAAAAAACTAAAATATTTCTTTTCTTTCCCTTGTTAAAAAGCCAACATGAGAAAGAAAATGTCGATGAAAGCAATCTAAATATGTTCGAAAGTTGGATTTTGAACATTAGAAATGAAATTGAAAGTAGATTTCAAAGTTTTAAGAAGCACGGCGAAATGTTTACATTTATAATAAAGCCCGACAAAATAGAAGAAACTATTTTAGATTTGCAGTATTTTGATATCTTAAAATTAACAATTTTAGTTTAGAAATTATTGATTTTAAAAGTTCAACGTTGTGGACATATAAATTCAAGACATAGCGGAAAGTTTTGGAAAAAACGGAAGACAATCATCTTCTCATGATATAAACGTGTTGAGCATCACTTCCTACGAAGCTTTCATCTTTAAAAAAAAATTGGCTTTGCCAGTTTGTTCGCGTTCGGTTCCGCTTATAAATGTGAGCAAATATTTTCACACATGAAATGTTTTTTGAGCAAGAACAGGAGCAGCTTAGCTACCGAAAATTGACATGCTTGTATTCGTCTTAAGGTGACTAAGTTGACGTCACAAATTCAGCATCAGGGGAGCAATCGTTAACGAAGAAAACGTTTATAAATAAAGTTCATAAATTAATGAACTAAAATTTGACAATTATACTTGTTCTTATAATAATTAGAATAATTATAATTTTGTTTTTTTATGTTTAATGTTTAAAAGCATATTGTAATTATTTTCTTTATGACATTTATCTTACTATTCACTAAAAGACTGTTTTATAATGAAAATACCATTGACCCAAAACGTCTTCTTAATATTAACATTTTGGTTGATTTTGACCCGCAGCCAAAAAAGCTTACCGACGCCTGATTTAAACAGTATTTAATTAACTTAATATAACTTGGCCCAATATAATAGTGACCATACTGTATCCTGGCCTTATCTAATTTTCATCGACTTAACATAATGTAACTGAACGTGACTGAAGTGATTAAATAATTAATCGTAATTAAATGCAGTCCACAAATCATTTTAAGTGGTGATATTGCAGGTCTTGCTGAAAGCAAAGCTTGGATCAGATCAGCTTCTATCCAATGTATGAATTCTTGGGGTGAGCTGTGTGCCTACAAGGAATTTTTTGAGGGAGAAATGATAGCTGATGCTTTTAAGAAGGGGTCGCCTACCCTACGCAGTGAACTATGGGCTTGGCTAGCAGAGAAGTTGCCAAAAAGTACGTTTGTGTTGGCTTTCAGATTTTAATTGGATCTAATGCTTTTCTTTTTAGTAAAATCTATTCCTAAAGACGAGCTCATTGCTTGCATACCCCATCTGTATACAAATCTGGAAGATCGAAATTCCGATGTGCGTAAAAATGCACAGGAAGCTGTCCTTGGACTCATGATACATCTCAGTTACGAAAGCATGGTGAAGCAAACTGACAAAGTGAAGGTAAAAAGTGGATTTATACAACTTGAGCTAAGTTGACCTTAAGTTAATTGCTCATAACCTAACTTTTATCAAATTTAACCTAACCTACCGGGAGATCGTGAAAGGTTGTCCGAAAAAAATTACTTTCTACAGAGAGTATATCAATCTTTACATCCTCCACCTGTCATGGTGCTGTCATGTATGAAATGAAGTTAGCAATTTCTGGTAGATTCAAAAGAGGAAAATAATTATGAAAATAGAAAGTTATTTGCAATCAGTTTTAATTACGGTTAATAATGGAATTAATTAGAACATTATTTGTTTTATTAACTAATTAGAATATTAAATTTTACAAAAATAAATTAACAAAATTAGTAATTAGTAATTACAGTTCATGTTCGAAATGAGCCCCATTATTGTTGATACAGCACCCTACTCTTCTTTTGATGCTGTTAAAAACATTTTGTAGCTGTTGCACAGTTATATTTGCAGTAGCGGCAGTAATAGCATCCTTCAGTTGCTCAAGTGTGTGCATGGGGGTCTGATATATCGTGTTCTTTAAATGCCCAAAAAGAAAATAATCCAGGGGTGTCAAATCGGGTGACCATGGGGGAAATGCAATGATACGATCTTTATAAAATTGTTGTATATATTGATTGGTTCGAAGGGCTGTATGTGCAGGTGCATTATCCTGCTGAAAATATCCCTGACGTAATTCATCATCGTGAAGCTGATTTATAAATGTGTTTAGAATTCTGATGTAGCGGTCAGCTGTAAAGGTATCTTCCAAAAAATTTGGGACCAATTATGCATCTTCTGGAGATGGCAATCCACACGCCAATCGTTATCGGATGCCGTGGAGTTTGTAAAAATTCACCAGAGCCCTCTGCAGACCACATCCTGTAATTTTGTTTATTTACGTAACCGGTGAGATGGAACCAGGCTTCGTCTGAAAAGAAACTTGAATCCAGCATTTCATCGTTATTTAAATTTTGGTTAAACCAATTGCAGAACTGCACACGTTTTTCATAATCGGGACGAAGTAATTCTTGCATTACTGAAATTTTATACGGGTGTAAATGCAGTTTTCGTCTTACTGCCTTTTGACACGTTCCATGGCTTAACCCTGCAATTACAAATTATAACAAATTTTATATGCAAAAATTTATAGTTTACAAAATACACATCTGTTTGTTGCGCTAACTGTCGTAATGGTTTTTTAGGGCTGTGTTCGATACATGTCTGTATATCCTCTAATGTGTCCTGAGTTAAATGGGTTGGTCTTCCAGGAGATTTTTGTGTATCAACACTACCCGTTCTTTGGAAACGATGTACGATGCGCTTTACATGCCTGCTCATATTATGGTAATCAAAGTCGACGTCGGGGAAACGATTAACGAATTCATCTACACACAAATTTACTGAATATTTCCATTCACTATCATTTTCATTGCATTGCCCATTGCGGAAATAAGATTCAATAATAAACTTGTTATATTCAACGGAATACATAACCTTAAATTTACAAACAATTATTACTGTTTTCAATTAATTGGAAACACTGTACTTACTGTAAACTTCGTTTAACAATCCTTAATTAGTATTGAAAAATACTATTTGTATAATAATAACAGCGTCCAAGAATATAAAGTGAAATTAAGAAACGTAAACACACGGAACAATCATAAACAACGGAACAAACGTATTGCGCAGTGTGGCTAATATCACACTAGAAAGAAACATTGATAACTACTTAGAAGGTAGTTTTTTTTGGACAAGCTTATTCGATCTCACGGTATCTTAAATTAACTTAATGTGATCCAACTTCAACTTTACCTAACTTAACTCTGTCTTCTAACCTATCTAACTTAAAATGACCTCATCTAAAACTAAATTCTAACCTAAAGCAGTTTTTACGATATCCTACTTGATATAAACTTAATTTTAACCTAATCTAAATTTAACCTTCCTTGTTGCATTTTTATATATATACTTTTTCATTTGTTGCTCAGCCTGCATCTAAACCAGTAATAATAGCAGCCTTAGACAAAGCTAGACCAAACCTTCCACTGAAACCGCTGCCAAAGAGTAAACAACAAGCTCCTGTGGAAGAAAAGGTAGTAAAGGGAACTAAAGCTGTTGCTACATCTAAGAATGCTGTGAAACCAAAGGTAGGTGTATGATTTCAAATAAGTATGCATTTTAATTCTCAATAATGTAAAAATTGTATGTATTTCTTGGGGCTATTGTGGAAAGTTTAGGTTTAATAATGTATGTTTGTTAAGGGTGGCGCTGCTGCAGCAAAACCTCAGTCAGCTCGTAAAAAAGAAGAGGACATAGATACATCTCCTCTCATGACTGTGAATAACATGAAACATCAAAGAACTATAGATGAGAACAAACTGAGAGTGTTGCGTTGGAATTTCACTACGCCACGAGAGGAGTTTGTTGAACTGCTTAAAGAACAAATGGGAGCTGCTAACGTCAATAAGACGCTTATAGGGAACATGTTTCATTCAGACTTCAGGTAAGAAAGCAAATTTGTGTGGTTAAGTTTATAGAGCATTTTGTTGAAGTAAAATTTAATATGGCTGCTGAAGGACATACCGAACTTGTTTAAAAAGATTTATGTGTTGCTTACTGTTTAAAGTGTTGTTTTATAATGTATTAAAACACAAAATTAATAGCAAGTAAACAAATCCTTTTAACTTATTAATTAAATTTTGTTTCGATATTAGTCCAACTGATCTAGTGGCATAAATACAATTCTGCTTACATTGCCCATACAAAAATTATGTGGAAGGCCCGATATTTTTTGGACCCTATTTGGAAGTATTTTCTGTTACTTTAATTCTTTTTTTTTTTGTTTAACCCTGAAAATATGTAGTAATAGCCAGCTGGAGCCAAACGAGGTGAATAGGGTAGATGATTGATCTCAAAAATGCTATGTTTTTTTGAGAAATCACTTCACAATCAGTGCAGAATGGACAGGTGCATTGACATGCAAGAATAATATGGGTTTTCATAATAATATAGGTATTAACCTGTTAAAAATGGGTAAATCAGATTAAATGGTTAGAAATAATTGAACTTTTCATTTGTATGGGGGTTGTACTTCCCCTAGTTACACCACTGAACTGATCAGCCAGCCCAATTTGTTCTTCAAATTTTTAAATGAGACGTCATTAACAATTTGTAATGCATTTTATTTTCTATAACTGCACTGTGTTTTTTTATAATTTCAATAGTCACCAACGACGCAAAACTGTATCTAAAAGAACAAATGCTATTGCATATTCGTAAAAATTTGAAAACCAGTATAGGAGATATAGCTTCACTTTGTATGTCCTCTAGCAGCCATTTTAAAATAACCCGAACTAGTGTGTTCTGGAATTCTCTATTTAACTAGCCAATTTTGTAGATTCCACATCAAAGCCATTGATTCCCTAATGGAGGATCTCCCGGGAAATGGACCAGCGCTTATTTCCAATTTGGATTTGATCCTCAAGTGGATCACCTTGAGGTTTTTCGATACAAACCCCTCGGTTCTGCTGAAAGTGCTCGAGTACTTACATTCCGTCTACAATATGCTGATCGAGGCTAAGTACCGCATGCTGGAAAATGAAGGGTCTGCATTTATACCGTATCTAGTCTTGAAGGTTTGTTTTTGTTAGTTGGATTAATAATTTATCCAACTTGACTTTTATAGGCTGGAGATCCAAAAGATGCAGTTCGGAATGGAGTTCGGTCGCTCTTCAAACAAATTTCGCTTGTGTTTGCTAATAGCAGGCTATTCTTCTATGTCATGGAAGGGCTGAAATCTAAAAATGCCCGACAACGAGCCGAATGTTTGGAGGTAATGGGTTCCCTCATAGAAGATTTTGGTAGGTACCTGTCTTTTGAGCTTCAAGTTTCGCTATAACACTGTATTTCCTATTTAAGGTATGAGTGTATGTCTTCCTTCCCCAGCTGTATGTCTAAAGGAAGTTGCTAAACAGATTTCTGACAGAGACAATGTTGTGCGAAGTGCTGCTTTGAATTGTATAGTTCAAGCGTATTTTATACTAGGAGAAAAAGTATTGAAGATGGTTGGACAGGTTGGATGGATTTTTATTTCCATATGTAGAATGTTATATTTTTTGTAATAGATTTCAGATAAGGACATGTCTTTATTAGAAGAACGTATAAAGAGAGCCAAACGACCAACACCAAAAGTTGCTGGCCTAGAACCAGTGACGGTGACAGCACCTTGTGAAAGTATGCCCTCTGCAGTGCGACAAGTAGATGAAACAAATGGTCATAGCAATGGTGACGATGGAGAAGACGAAGAGGAGGATGATATTCCCGGTGTTGTGTAAGTCATTGTGTTATAAAGTTGATAGTAACTTTTTTATTTGAAGTGGACTACCTAATTGTACATGTGGATATGATTCGAGTTTACAAAATTTTAAGATTAAATAATCCGAAAACTGTATACATAGTTCAAGCTTGCTTTATACATTATCTTTCAAAAAGTTTGACAGCTCATTTTCATTAGCTTATCGATCATTGTACTGTAATCTCAAAGAAAATACCTATTTTTCACCCAATTTGTATAAGATATTCAGAAATTGCTCTTAATATTACATATTTTAAATTGAAAGTATATAAAAAGATATTTCTAATTATTATGGTATTTAAAAGGCAAAAAAATTAATTATTAAAACACCCTTATGTGTACTATTTTGAATAATTGCTTAGAAAATATACATATATTTTTAATTACAAATATGAAAGTTTATAGAAATTCTTTCATAAGAAATCGTAATACCCTTTGTTGCTTCAAATTGACTATAGCACGAAAAATCAAACAAATATAGTGTAAACTCTATATAGGGACACTTAAGGGACTGTGCATTTTATGGCGTTATTGAGAGTTGTCCTTAAATGGAGAGAAGAAAAATCAATATTATTTTACTATTATAATACATTATGTATTTACTAATAAAGTATAAAATTTACAAACAACAAACATTAATATTGATTGCGGAGGTAAACACGTGCAAGGTAATCACAACAAACAAAAGAACGAATTTCTTAGAATCTTCGGTAGGTATGATGCCGACAGTCGAGGTAAATACGTGCTAGACAATAAAGCAACAAAATAACAAACAAAAAAACGTACACAGCTGCAGTTCTTATTAATTTCGGCAACTTAGAAAGTACTGTTTATTGCTTAATAATGACGTATTGTTGTCATTATTTAGAGTTGCTACATAGAGTGTATCATTGTATGGACAACAAGGTAAACCAACCAAAGTCAAGTAATTTCGACGTTTTAGGGAGTTTGTCGTTAAATCGAGTGGCGTTAAATGGAGTTTACACTGTATAAATTTTGGCTTTCCTGACTGTTTTAGAGCAAAATAGTAAATCCATGATTTGTTCATCATTAAAGGCATTTGTATGCATTTAATACATAAATTAATTTTTTAAATATAACAATTTTACGTAAAATCTAAGCAGCGATGGAAACTTATTTTTCAGTTTACCACCTCAACTCCAGCAAGAAACCACAGAATACAGCGGCCCATTCCAACTCGATCCGGAAGTTATGAAGCAGTTAGACAGTTGGAAACCCTCGATTCCAAAACTAAAGCTTCTAGAATTTGATTTGGACTTCCTGAAAGACGAAATAGTTGTGCCATCCCTGTCTGATGCTAGAGCCAAGTACGGATAATTTCCTCTTGTTTGAACTGCTTTTTGTAAAGAAGTATTTTAGGGTTATGCCCATGTCGCCACCCAAACCCATCTTGCCTAATCAAGCCTTCTCAAGGACAAGCCTTGGAGGTTTACAATCGAGTCCACGGTTAGTTAAGGATCTCATGTTAGAAAAAACAATTACCAATATGGGTTCAAATGACATTACTGTGGCAGTGAAGGTGTTGTTTCTTAAATATTTTAAATTATTTAAATTACCCTTTTGTTTTTTTATAGGCTATCGAGCAAATGCAAGAAATTCTGCAGTCAAACAGAGGCGGCTCCTTGATTGACTACGAAGATCAATTCTTTTCAGCCGTAATTTTGCAGCTCAGAATATTGCAACCCCAAGACTTAAAGAGCAATCCTGCCGTTTCACGAATATACAGGGCGTTACTCACCATTATTGATGCTGTAAGTTGCTCAAGTTGGGTAAATTTTTGAATAGTACTATTTTTTATTTACAGTTCTATACTAACAAAGGATTGGGACGTAAAGTGTCTGTTGATGTTCTGAAGAATATAATAAATGAGCTTGTTATGTTGTTAGTAGAAGGAAAGATAGAAAGTTGTCCGAATGGTGAAGCATATGTAAGGGTTGTTAATCTCCACTGCGTTAAAATTATTGAGCGGTCCGATCACACCAGTATTATTTGGTAAATACATAAAACTGTTTTAGTGAAAATTATTATTAATTCCTTTTTGCTGAACTTTGTTGAAATACATATAAATGAATAAGCAAACATAATATTGTTAATAATTTTAACAGTTTTTTTTAGAATTTATAGCAAGTTATACAATCTTTGTATCCAGTACTAAATTTTTAATTCGTTGATCTGTATATACAGAACCTATGAACAATTTAATATGTAGATGCCCAATTTCAGTAAAGCATTTCTTTTGTCTTTGACATTAAAGATATTCAAAGTGTTTTTAGTTTTAAATATGTAGTTGTTTTCTTTATGATTTATGCAATTTTCCCAGATATATCGCTAAAATATTGAATTGAATTGTATTTGATTGTGTCAGAATTTCGTTTGGGATATGTTTTTTCGTTAGGTTAATGTATATTTTTTCTATTTAATTAACATGCCAATTAGTTTAGTGTTGTAACCATTGCTATGTGTAATTTGTTTCATAATTGACATTGCTATTTTAATTAGTTTTATGTACAGGAACTGTTTCAAGGATCAAATATCCACAGGCTGTTAAGTTCTACACTACCGGTCAAAAGTTTAAATTTACCCTCCGATTTTTGTGAAATTGAGTAAAACGAGGATGGTTCGATACCTGCGTGGCTAATAAAGAAAACGCAAGTTTTTTTCGACAAAAAACATTGTATTTTTCATTATAGTCTCCTGCTCGCACAACACACTTATTCCAACGATATTCCAAATTAGCAATGCCTTCATTGTAGGTCGATGAATCCAAGTCCTCGAAATAGCTATTTACAACAGCGATTATCTCCGAATTAGACGAAAATCTCTTACGGCCGAGCCATTTTTTGTTTGGAAACAGATTATAATCGCTGGGAGCCAAATCTGGGGAATAGGGCGAATGGGGCACTAATTCAAATCCCAGTTCATGAATTTTGGCCATTGCAATCGCAGACTTGTGGGCAGGTGCGTTATCTTGATGGAAAAGCACTTTCTCCTTTACCAAATGAGGCCGATACTCTTTGATTTTGTCGCTAAGTTGTTGCAACAAATTGGCATAATACTCGCCATTTATTGTTTTCCCCTTTTCTAAGTAGTTGACCAAGATAATTCCATGAGAATCTCAAAATACGGTTGCCATAATCTTTCCTGCTTACAAAACCGTTTTTGTCTTCTTTAGTGGCGGAGAACCTTTGTGTGTCCATTGTTTGGACTGTTCTTTGATTTCGAGAGTATAATGGTGGACCCAGGTTTAATCGACGATTATGAAACGGCGCAAAAAATCCTTTGGATTGTGGCGAAAACGTGCCAAGAGGTCGCGAGAAACACTCAAACGATTCAGTTTTTGCTCCGGTGTGAGCAACCGCGGTACCCAACGCGCCGGGTTTTTTTTCATTTCCAATTCTTTAGTTAAAATTCTGTGCACACTGTCATTTGAGATACCCATTATGTCTGCTATCTCGCGCACTTTTACTCAACGGTCATCCAATACGATACGGTGGATTTGTTTAATCATATCCGGGGCAGTAGCAGTTTTTGATCGTCCACTACGGGGTTCATCATTTGTGCTCACATGAGCATGCTTAAATTCGGCAACCCAGTTTTTAGCCATTGAAAACGAAAGAGCGGATTCCAATAGTGTTGAATCCAGCTCTGCTTTGACTTCGGTTGGTGTTACGCCTTTCAAATGAAAGTACTTTATCACTACTCTCAACTCAGTTTTTTCCATTGATTACAAAATCACACGAGATGTTCACTTTGGCATACTGTCAAAAACAGACTAATTGACAGATCGCTCTGTACTGTCATGTTTAATCTGATAAAGAATAGTTCTACAGAATCATAACGAAGATTCTTCTGAATTTGCGCCATCTCTGTATTAGGCCACGTAGTTATCGAACAATCCTCGTAATACAATTTATTCACCAAAGTTTTTTATTTTCATAATTAATTTATTTGACAATCAACATTATCAACACAAAAAAAATCATAATATTCAAAGACTTAAACCACATTTCAAGTTCGTTCACACAATCTTGGATTCTTCAAAATATCCTCCTTTTGGTTTTAGAACAGATGCACATACTTTCGGCATTCGTGCAATTTTTCGAGAAATGTTGCCAAGATTTGATTCCTGGAAGTGTGCAGAAACTCCCAAAGCTGTTTCTGATTTGTTGGCTGCATTTTTCGTTCATTTCGGTCTAA
Organism: Limonius californicus; assembly: GCA_014611495.1. Lineage (NCBI taxonomy): Eukaryota > Metazoa > Arthropoda > Insecta > Coleoptera > Elateridae > Limonius > Limonius californicus. The sequence goes on along the minus strand of JABXWE010103616.1, from coordinate 16,093 downwards.
TATAGCAGTTCATTAGGGTTGAGATCCGGTGACTGAGGGGGCCAATCCTTGTATTTAATTTCTTTTTATTATTCTTTGGACGAAATGTATTTTTAAACAATTTCGATGTGTGCTTGGCATCATTGTCCTGTTGAAAAGCAAAACCACGACCCACAATTCATCTTCCGGATGGAAAAGCATGACGTAAAATATTGTGGTACATTTTTTTATCCATTATGCCTTTTATTTCCACGAGATCACCCACTTTATCTCCTGCAAAACATCCCCAGACCATAACGGATCCTCCACCATGCTTTACTGTTGGCATTGATTTGACATTCGTTTGCCTACTTAGCGATGCACATACTGCCGACATTTTCCTCCAAAAGTTTCAAATTTCGATTCGTCAGAAAATAAAACATTGAACCATTGCTAAATCGTCCAATCTTTGTGTTTTTGAGCCCAATTCAACCTTTTGACAGCAATATACCTTCCAAACCATAATCGCGGAGCCGCCGTTATACAGTCCTAACAGATACTGTTTTTTCCCGCGTAGAATTTAATTCTTCGCGAATTTCCGGAGCAGTTCGAGTTCGTTTTTGTTTACTCTACAAATGAGTTTATCATCACTCTTCGACGTTACTCTTGGCTTTCTAGAAGGATAACGACCCATAATCAACCCAGTTTCTTGCTTCCCCTTCAACGCCTTCATGATTGCAGTTTGAGAACGTTTTTATTTTTTCGGCAATTTCTCGCGTCACATAGCTTTCATTGAAAAGTGCCACAATGACAGCTCGAGTTTCCACACTTAAATCTGCTTTCCAACCCATTTTTGTATAATTACAATGTAAAATTGGAAACTCAATGCCTTATCTACGTCTATAAGTTATATCCATGTAGACGCTCAAAAAATTTGTTTTCTTTTTCCTCTAAATACATACATATACGCAGATATTCTATAAGATAATGTGATGGCTATGTACATGACATGGAAAGAATAACACCCATTGGTGTTATCTTCCAATAGTAAACATATTTATGACATTGACAGTATTATATAACTAAAGGCGTGTTCTCATGATTCGATTTTAGTCGATCAACTAAAATCGGTCAAGTTTTTGGTTCACACACATCGTACATTTCAAGCGTAAAAATTGAATCGACTAGTGAAATAAAATGGCGCCGACTAGAGAAATGGTCCGTGTAGATGTATAAGTTTTTACTAATTTACTGATTCAAGAATTAAGGAACATTAAGGCCGTCTATTTCCATTTCCCGCACCATAACACGTAATGCATTTTCTCTAGCATCTCTATTTTTATAACTGTCCAGTCTATGGTTCCAAAGACAGCATGGTTATGATAAAGTTCTATAAATTTGAACATAGAACATTCCGACCACTTTAAACTCATTTTATAATAAAACTTTAATATCTCGTAAAACAGCAAGCAGACTGCAGAATGTAACACAATCGAATGATTCAACCTGGCTGATAAATGTTCACACGCTTCAAACGCGTTTCAACTCGTCTAAAAGATAGTGGTTGACTCGTAATTTGAACGATAAAGTTCGAATGGGTCAATCTTTTGTGGAATCAACTTAAGTTGACCGACAGAAGTTGAAACGTATATTCTCACAGCACTTTTCATTCGATTTTAGTTGATCCACTAAAGTTGATCAACTAAAATCGAATCATAAGAACGCGCCTTAAGCAATCTAGTATGCTCTATCGGTAGGCCATAGCCTTTGTAGTCGTCTTTGGCAGGTATTATCCACTGGCGGTTGGACAATCGTATTTGGATGAGGTTGAAGCTTACGCATATGGGTTTTAGCATAATTGGTGATGACCTCCATCTTTTTTGGGTCTTCTCTTCCTATTTCTGCCTTCCAGCTCTTCTATCCATGCTTCTCTGGTGCTTCTTTCTGTGTTTATTCTTTGTAGATGTCCTAGCTATCTTAGCCTCTAGTTTCACTGTCTTTGTAATTGTCGGTTCTTTGTATAATCTTTGTAGTTCTTCTTCTCCACTGAGCCTCTTCTTTAACTCCTCCGTAAATAGTTCTAAGAATCCTTCTTTCCCAGATCTCCAGTTTTTCAAGGTCTTTCTGTCTGGTAACCCATGCTTCCGCAGCATAGGTGACTACTGGTCTTATTATGGTCTGGTACACTCGTTTTTTTGACCGAGTTGGATATGTTTTTTGCCCTTAATATGTTGTGCAATCCTGCCACACTTTTTGTTCCTGCCATAATCCTTCTTTCTATTTCTGGGGAAGTGGTTTCTTCGCTGGTGGTATTTCGACTCCTAAATATACCACACTTTCAACTTTTTTGATCATGTTTTCTCTCCCCTACTTTAAATTTCAGTTGTTCCTTGTCCTGTTGTAACCTGCTGCCTGATATAAGGGATTTTGTTTTTGATTCATTAATATACAGTCCGAGTCTTTGTATTGTGGTCATAAGTTCTTCCCTTGTTCTTGCAATTATTGCCACATCATCGGCGTATGCTAAACAGTGGTGGGAGTTTTTCATTATTATTCCTTTCCTGTTTGTCTTGCTTTTTCCTATTATGCTTTCAAGTACTAAGTTGAAAAGGACTGCCGATAATGGGTCTTCCTGCTTTAATCCTGTGTTGGTTGGGAAAGTTTTTGACAATTCTGTTTCTATTTTGATCTGATTCACCGGTCCCTTAACCGTCATTTCTACCAGTCGAATGCATTCTTTTGGATAGTTGAATTCTTGCATGCACTTCGCGAATTTATTTCTTTTGATGCTATCATATGCCTGTTTGAAGTCGATAAACACCATGTGTAGTGGTTTGTTTTTTTTTGTGCCTGCATTAACGCGAAAATTTGGTCTGTTGTGGATCTGTTGGTTCTAAATCCGCATTGGTAGTCTCCCAATAACTCTTCTGCAAATGTCTTCACCCTTTCATTATTCAGTTTCGAAAGTATTTTGGATGTGACATTTAGTAAGGCTATGGGGCTGTAATTTTCCGGGTTTCCTTTTTTATATGTGGGCTGAATTAGTGCTTGCGCCCATTCTTTTGGTAATTCTTTCCTCTCCCATATTGTTTCGAACCCAATTTCCAGAATTATAAATTATATTATTATTGCTTCATAGCTGTTGTAAGGTGACTTCAATTATTTGCATACACAGGTATGTTGCATTCCTATTAGATTACGTATTCTGTCTATCAGTGGCTTTTCTCCATTCTTTAGTAGTTCAGCTTCAATTCCATCTATTCCTGGGCTTCTGTCGTTACTCATATTTTTAACTACTTTCTCTACTTCTAGGTCTGTTGGCTTTTCTAACTTTGTATCTTCTTGTGCCTCTTCTTGCTCATCCAATTCTTCTTCTTCTGTTCATTTATCATTTAGTAGACTTTCGTAGTACCCAACTCATATGTCCTCTATCTCTTCCTTGTTTGTTGTTATTGTGCCTTCTTGGTTTTTCATAAATACGGGTTTCGTTTTCCTATTCTTTCTGGTGCTGCCGATTTCTTTATAGAGTTTTCTAACTCCGTGTTTGTCGTATTGCTCTTCTATCTTTTCTAGTCTTTTTAACTGGTGTAATCTTTTTTTTTCTGTGAATATTTGCTTTGCTTCCCTTCTTCTTTGCATTTTTTCTGTTTTCTGCTGCCTGCTTGCAGTCCTGGTCAAACCAGTCCTTCCTTGGCTCTTGTTGGTTACCTTTTGGTAGTACTCCTGTTGTTAAATAGTAGTGGCAACAATGCACATCCGTGTCTTACTCCGCGCAAAATCTTAACTGTCTCCATTTGGTCTTCTTCCACTCTCACACTAGCTATCTTATTCCAATATAGGTTTATTATTATTTTTAGATCTTTATCATCTATACCTGCCTTTTTCAGCCTTTCTATCATCTTGTGATGTTGGATCCTGTCACATGCTTTTCTATAGTTCACAAAATGGGCATGAACTTCACAGTTCATATCTGTACATCTTTGGACGAGGACTTGTACATTGAATAAAGCTTCTCTTGTCCCGACTGTGTCTCTAAATTCGAATTGCGTGGATGCTATCTGTTCTTCGTATGTTTTGTAAATTCTTCTGTGTACGACCTTCAAAAATATTTTTAATAGGTGGTTCATAAAGCTTTTTGTTTTATATTCTTTGCATTTTTTTGTATAGCTATGAACTCCGATTTAAGCCATTGCTGTGGGATAGTACCCGTGTTGTATATAACATTGAATATTTTGGTTAACCATTTGATTCCCTCATTGTAAATGAGTTTTACGAATTCAGCTTGGAAATTATCTGGGCCTGGAGCCTTGCGATCTTTTATTTGCTGTATTATAGTTCTTACTTCTGCACTTAAGATATTTGGTCTGGTTTCTGCTTCTATTACAGGTGGTTCTGGTATTTCATCTTGGAAAAGTTGTTCTATGTATAATTTCCAAATGTTCTTGATTTCTTTCTTGTCAATTATCTTTCCTTCATTGTTTATAAATTTATTTGTTAGTTTTATATATTTTCCAGTGGCTTCTTTTATTTTTCGGTGTACGTTGAAACTGTCGTGTTTCTCTTGGAAAACTTCTATTTCTTCACATTTCTCTCTGATGTCTTTTTCTTTCGCTTTTCTTATTTTCTTATAATTTTCTGTGTCGTATTATATTATTCAATATTTACGTTCTTCAAACTTCTTCTCTTTTCCATCAGTTTTAGAATTTCATTAGTCATCCACGATTTTTTCTTGATTGTTTCATCTCACTTCAGTTTTTTTTTAAATTTTTTCTACTGTATCCTTTAATCTATTTATTTCTTCTATATTTTTATCTCTGATGCTATAAATATTCCAGCTAATTCATTCTCTATTTGTGTTTTTACATTGGTTTCTTTTATTTTTCGTATGTAACATCTTGTGTTGGTATTCTTCTTTTCTACTTTTTTCATTCTAACATTTATTTGTCCTACTACCGGGTTATGATCTGCTTGTATGTCAGTTCCTGGATGCGTTTTCACAGAGGTGAAGCTGTTTCTAAATCTGATTTACAAGGATGTAATCGATGACCGTGTGGTTCTGTGGTATCTGTGTAGGATTTCTATAAACAGAGCATTCTAGTTTGTTTTTTGAGTTAACTTGTAAGTTGAAATCTAAATAATTAATACATCTATTTTGGTTCCAATGTAAGTTTTGTTTGGGTGTGCATAATTAGTAAATGTTAATTTATTTTAAAATGTCAACACTAGTGTTGAAAAAGGGCAGCCAATTCTTCGATAATCTCCACCCAAACATAGGATAATGGGATGTAATAATTATTTACACCAGAGCTGAAATAGAAACTAAAATACTTTCTTTATAGAAAATATGCACAGAGAGGTATCACAAATAGGTGTAAGGCTTCACTTTATTCTTCTACTTTATATCTTTCCATCTTTTCCTATCTTATGTTAATTCCTTGATTACTTCCCATGGAATGCCGTCTTTCAGTGCTACTTTTTTTTATCTTGTCAGTCCATGTGCTTCTTGGTCTTTCTCTTTTGATTTTTTTCTTGTACTCTTGTTGTGTACACTCTTGTAAGCTTATCCTTCAACATCTGACATATATGCAAATCATCGCAGGTGTCCTTCCTCTATTTTATTGATTATGGGTTTAATCTTTAGTTGCTGCCCTGTACGTCTCATTCTTTATTCTATCTATTTTTGTTTTAGCGTCTATGTTCCCCAAAAAGCATATTTCCATCGCATTTATTCGTATTTTATGTTTTTCCGAAAGTGTCCGTATCTCTCTGCTGAACCTTATTGTTGGTCTTACTACCTTCTTGGCTACTTCTGTTTTTATGTTCTTTGGTATTTCCTTTTTTCCTAAAAAAAGTTGTACTCATCATGTTGAAAATTCTTCCTGCTTTCTTATTCTTTCATTTATCTCCTTGTCTATCATACCGTTACACTCTATTATTGTTCGTAAGTATTTATAGCTGTTCTATTTGTTTTACCGGTAGTCTTATGAGTTTTCTTTGCCTTTGTTTTGTGTATGTTTATATTCATGCTTATTTTATGTAATTCTCTATCCAGCACTTCTAGATTATGTGGCAGAACCCTTTTTGACTTTGCCAGTATGGCCACGTCATCTGCAAACAGCAATTCAGTGATCTATGTTTCGTCAGTATTCTAGTTTAACTCCCTTCATCTTTTTTGCCTCTTTTTTTTAGCTTTATCCAACACTACCGTAAACAGTAATGGACTCAATAGACATTCCTATTTAACCCCATCTCTTTTACAAATGTTTGTCCTTACTAGATTTGTATTATCTTTTAGTAGTTCTATCATCCCTTTTTCTACTCAATGTTTTTCTAGGATTCTCCATATCTTCTCGCCTTATTTTATCGAAAGCCTTCTCAAGGTATGTAAACAAACGTAGATTTCCCTATTTTTATTTATACATTATTCACAGGCTTGTCTTATTGTAAATATTAGGTCTTGTGTATTTCTTCCACTTCTGAATCTATATTGTGTATCGTCTACATTATTTCAATTTAATTTCTTGTTCTCGTCTTCTATGCTTTTCTTGGGATACTAGATAAGTGTAGGATCAACGTTTGTCTCATTTTTTATAAAAGGGTAGTATATATCCTTACATTCTTGGGGAACCTTTCTTTTCTTATCACTTCATTCATTATTTTAGTTATCCCTTTTGTTCCTTCTTCGCCCATATATTTGATCATTTCAGAGGTAATGCTGTCACTTCCTTAAGCTTTACCTAATTTTATCTTCCTCATGGCACTATTACTGTCTCCTCTTTAATGGTCTCTTGTGCATTACTTATTTCCTCCTTCTCTGTCATCCTTGTATTTGTTTCTGTTCATTTTCTGAATTGTTGTATCCATCTTTCTGTTATTTTATCTTCTTCAGTGATTATATTTCTGTCTATGTGTTATATTTGTCATATTATAGTCTTTTTTTGGCGTAGTTGTTTTAATATCCCGTAAAATAATTTTTGATTGTCTATAATTTCACATTCGTCGCCCGTTCACGTACGATCGGGAGAGTTAAGGCAGCGATGGCTCCGGTCAGTACTTGGATGGGTGACCCGAAGGTTGCGTTAACGCGGCGCCTCTCTCCCACGAGGATTGATCAGTATGGGAGAGTAGATCAACAACCCCCCTTATGGGGGAGGCCCATGCCCAACAATGAGATGATGCGTGCTAATAAAAAAAAAAATAATTTTCTGTCATAATTTTTCCAAAACTCGCTCACGAATCTTGTTTAGCTTTCTCACTTATCTTTACTGCTTTTTTCATTTCCTTGTATTTTTGGTGTCTAGTCTTTGTGCTTAAATATCTTTTCCAGATTCGTTTTCCTGTTTTATTCCTAGCCGTATCTTATGTCCACTGATTTTTTGCTGCCTTTAATATAGTATCTCAAGATTTCTCGTCTATTTCTTCCTCCTGTTTTTTTTTCTTTAAATTTTCTTGTTATATGGCTTCTTCAAGTCTGAAACTCACTATTTTTCTCTTACCTTTCTTTTGTCTGGATTTTCTTCCTTTTGTTTTTTTTTTAGTTGTATCTGCAGTATGTCAGTATGGTCGCTTCCAATCTCTGCTTGTCGTGTTACTTTTACATCCTCTACTTGTTTCCATCCCTTTGCTTATTAGAACCACATCACATATAGAACTTAAACAGTTGTTATAAATAAAATTAATTGTAACAAAAATTTCAATTATTAATCAAATTCCACATAATAATGGTTATAAAAGTAATCTACAGGTAGTAAAATGATTTATTGAAATCAGAAATTCACAGATCAACTTCTTTGCAATGTAATTCAGCATATAGCTGCAGATAAATGAAATAACACTGTTGAAATTATTAAAATATTATATTGGCACATTAATTCATATATTGGTTTTTTTGCAGTGCTTTAGTCAAATTACTGCATAGCTGTGTGAGTGCAGAAGTTGCTCCACGACTGAGGGATCTCGTGATGAAGTGTCTTTGGAGGGTTATTAAAATTATACCCAACTGGGCTGAGGAAATTGATTACGACAGTGTCTTATTAGAGGTACACATTTTCTTAAAAGATTTTCCAAGCACGTGGTGGAAGAACAAGCCGACCGACGATACACCACTGAGGACTGTCAAAACTATTTTACATTCCATGGCAAAAGTAAAGGGGGGGCAACTCATGCTGCATCTTGGCAAAATTCCCAATACCAATGATTCTGAACTAGAGTCTTATATTCTGCGACTTTTGAAGGTAAATCCCTTGTATAAATTAGATTAAATATACGCTTCAACTATAAACAAAATTTTTATTTTCGTTTTAAACATCAGGGCTCTCCCTAAATATAAACTTGGAAAGTCTTAAAATTCTTATCAGATAATAAAAGTAATAAAATTCTGGTCCTATCAAAAAATATAAAATAACATTTCCTATCTTCTAATAACCTTATACCATATACAAATATAAAATAAAAACATGTAGGTATTGTTTATAATACACATTTAATAGTATTTATTATACAACAAATAAAGACAACGAAGAGAATTTTTACAAACAAAAGGGAAGACAGCTTGTGTAATAATATTTTAGTTTTGGTAGTATTTCTATTTATTTTTAATACTTGAAATGTCAAACAGAATTTACTTTTATATGTTTATATTATCTTTAACAAAGGGTTTGTATTTTTAGAGCTACCCTTAAGAGTTTATTTATAATTTTTAAATTTAGTTTCAGTATTTGACTATTTCTGTTTTAATATAAGTTGACATTTTCTTGGAAAAGTATAAGCCTTGTATTTATCATTATAAAAATATCTGCCATGCCAACCTCAAACGTAATGTGCAATAAAAAAGTTATTGCATTTGTTCTCTTGGCAGTACCACATGTGGTTTTCTTCATAACATAAACAACAATTGTTTTATGCTCTTGTGGATCTTTTCAGTTTAATTAACTCATCTTGCTACTTTACAGATCTACCAATTTTAATCAGAATTACCATACAAATTTTTCTAACAATAACTTACAAAATCTAACCTTGCATTTAACTCCTTCTTATGCGCACTAATATAACCACACAAGAGAGATAGCCAATTAACGTCATGTGGTAAAAGCCTATAAGGTTATATTGTTCTTTAAAATTAGTGTCCAAATTTTATTATAACTAATTTAATCTGTATATACAGGGTGTTCCTAAATATCATGTACATACGGAAGGAGGTAATTCCTTGGCTTATTTCATGAGTAAAAGTTCATATAAACATAGGTCCGCAAACGCTTCGTTACTGATCTATGGGGTGTTTAAATTACAAGATTTTTTTAGTTTTTTCCTTATAGCTCCTGCAGTTATTGAGATATTTAGCTCAAATTTGGAATACAGGTTACGCTGCAGGGCTTACATCATTGGGCGTGCCAAATGGTTGTGAAAATCTACAGGGAGGTACTTTTTCAGGGGTCATGTCCCCTTTTCTCCCCCTGAACTTTTTTGCGATGCACCGCTGGTAGATTCTAAAATACAAAATCAGTTTCCTGTTTTATTTAGAATCTTTTTGTTCTCCTGTAGTTTTTTCGTATCTGCGACGGTTTTCGAGAAAAAAAATAAAAACAATTTTCTGTAATTCGCTAGTCAAAATTAAATTTTTAAAATGGTCTAGTAGGCTCTGACTTTATTTGGATAATCTCATGTTTCCATTAATTTTGACAGTTTGCATTTGAAAGCGTAACTTTTGTCTGCATATGTTTATACATTAAAGGTTTAAGTTGTAAACTGTAAGGTGTAAAAGTGTTTTAAATACTCGTTATAATCTCGCAACAATGCCAAATTTTACGAATTCTGACATGGCTTAGATGTATTTCATCTATGGCCTTGCGAATGGAATTGCAAGAGAAAGCAGACGTCTGTACATGGAGCGCTATCCCAATAGAATGATACCTGATTATCGAATATTCATAGACGTCTTGTAGAAACTGGAACTTTTAATAAGAATACCAATGATGCAGGTAGACCACGTATTGCTACAACACCACAGATCGAAGAAGCTGTTCTAAATAAAATAGAAGAACATCCAGACACTAGCACCAGAAAAATCTCTGAACATTTAAATATTGGTCATCAAGTTGTTTGAAATATCTTGCGTGATTCTCTTCTATACCCTTACCACATTCAAAGGGTGCAGGCGCTTCTTCCTCGAGATTTCTCTTTAACGATTAATTTCTGCCAGTGGTACCTCAATAGGATAGCAGTAGATCCCAATTTTGATTGTAAAATCCTTTTTACCGACGAAGCCAATTTTTCAAGCAATTCTATTACAAATTTTCGTAAGAACCACATATGGAGTCAAGAAAATCCACATTGAATTGTAGAAACGCATTTTCAAGAGCAGTCACATTAAATGTATGGGATGGTATAATTGGGGATCATTTGTTTGGTCCTTTCTGTTTGCCTGGTCGACTTACTGGTCACTCATACAGGCATTTTTTGCAACGCGAATTGCCTTTATTACTCGAAGACTTACCTCTTTTGCTGAGAAATCAAATATGGTATATGCACGATGGCGCCCCAGCACATTTTTCTATTTTGGCTCAGGAGTATTTAAAAGAAGTGTATGATAACAATTATTGGATAGGGCGGGGTGGACCTCAGTCATGGACCCCTAGGTCCCCTGACTTAAATAACCTAGATTTTTTTTCCTATGGGGCATCTCAAATCTCTAGTGTATACAACACCAATGAATATCGTTGATGACTTACAAAATCGAATATTAGATGCATTTGAAACCGTAAGAAATACTCCGGGGGTGTGCATCAATGAGAAGAAGAGCGGGGGCATGTTTAAGGGTTGGAGGAGGTCACTTTCAACCATTTTTATAACGTAGTTTCCTTGTTATGGTTATTGTTTTGGTTTTTTGTATTGCAATAAATCATTGCTACAAAAACCGGGTCATCCCAGCTTTAATTTTTAACAGGTAGTGCCGACTAAACTGTCAAAATTAATGGAAACATAAGATTATCCAAATAAAGCCAGAGCCTACCAGACCATTTTAAAAATTTAAATTTCGTTTAGCGAATTACAGAAAATCGTTTTTAATTTTTTTTCTCGAAAACCGTCGCAGATACGGAAAAACTACAGGAAAACAAAAAGATTCTAAACAAAACAGGAAACTCATTTTGTATTTTAGAATCTACAGCGGCGCACCGCAAAAAAGTTCAGGGGGAGAAAAGGGTGCATGACCCCTGAAAAAGTATCTCCCTGTAGATTTTCACAACCATTTGGCACGCCCAATGATGTAAGCCCTGCAGCGTAACCTGTATTCCAAATTTGAGCTAAATATCTCAAAAAGTACAGGAGCTATAAAGAAAAAACTAAAAAATCTTGTAATTTAAACACCCCGTAGATCAGTAACGAAGCGTTTGCGGACCTATGTTTATATGAACTTTTAGTCATGAAATAAGCCAAGGAATTACCTCCTTCCGTATGTACATGATATTTAGGAACACCCTGTATACTGTGTTGCTTTTTTATTCAACAAAAATTTTATTCATCAGTCTGTAATTTTTGTTCAGAAATTTTATAGTAATGGGCATTCTAATTGTTAATTTGAACATCTTAATATTCTTTGTTTTAATTTTCCTGGAAATACCACCTCCTTTCAGGGTCGTTGGTCACTTAATGCTTTATGCTAAAAGTTTTTAACACATTTGTATATGTGCAAAAAATCTGACTGTCAAAAATACAAAACTCTTGCAAGATTATAAAAGGTAACTTAAAAACCAATTTAAATAATAGCTACTTGAGTTAGAATGCTTGAATTATATTTTATTCTAAAAAAAAGCTTTGACCAAGTGAAAACTGCTCTAAGTATGAGTTAAAACTACCACAATATTTTAAAGGGAGAAAAGTAATTTTTTCCCGTACTGGAGAATTTTGCTTTCATAATCATCCCTCATGTATTTCATCCTTTCTATGTTTTACCACCCTCCTTTTTGAGAACATTAACATAATGATGGATGTTGTCAAGGCAGAAACTTGAGTGTTGTTGGTTTGTAGAGTTTAAAATTGGAGGAGATCAAGCAGGTCCCATTAAAATCCGAAAAGACTGAACCCAGGAAAACTCTGTCTCGTTCCGTGCACACGATGTTAACAGACATATTCCAAAAGATAGGCAAAAAGGAAGAGTCGAAGGAAGGTTTCAATCTCCTTTATGACTTTTTGCGACAGCATCCTGATGCCGACATAGATCAATTCCTCCAAAAATCTAGTCATGTTTTCCAAGATTACATAAGAAACGGGCTGAAAACAGTTGAGCTGGCTCGCAACGGACCTAGTGATGGTAAACTTTGAATAACTTGACCATGATAAGCAACTCAATTATTTTATTTTGTCAGTAGTAGAAAAAAATACCAGTGTGTTGTCCAGTGATCCACTTCCATCGTGTGATGGAGATCACCAGGGACCTGACTATTTTAAAGCACGGTTAGATATGTGGAACCAAGTCTGGGAAGATACCAAGAAAAAGTTCTCACAATGAATGAAGGATGTTTATTGCACGGAATGATGTGTTTTGTTTTAAAACTAATTTTATCTATTTTTTAACTTATATTTACATTTTCATTTGTATTTTAAAATGTTTAAATATTATTACCCCTGTTAGCTAATGTAAAAGTATTTTGTAGGTACGTACGTGTTAATCACCTAATAATAATTGATCTTACTGCAAATACCCACATTTGTTTTCTTTGTAGATACATATACAGGGCGAATCTTGAATGGCGAATACTAGACATACCATCTGATTCTAGATCAAAAATGGAGCGATAAAGTCTTATACCAATTTGCTGTTAACCTCATAGATGAGGAAATTGGTAATAGGCTTATAGCACCACACATTTTGCTTGATCGCCTAAACGCGAATAATTTTGTTGAATTCTTAGACACCGATTTTAGATTTAAGAAAAAATATGTTTTTTTCAACGGACGGGGCACCAGCACACTGGGGAATTCAAACACAAGAATGGTTAAATCATGAATTTCCAGAATGATGGATTGGTCCTGGCAGTCCATTACCTTGGCCACCAAGAATCCCAGTTTTAAGTGTCTTGATTTTTTCTTGTAGGGAACATTAAAAGCATTTACGTATGCAGTGGAAGTTGATACTCGAGCAACTTGAGCAATAAAAGAAGCAGTTGTAATAATTCGACAAAGCAGTATGCTTCAAAATCTAGAAAGGAGCATAATACATAGGTGTATGAAATGCATAGAAGTTGGGGGTAGCCACTTTGAGCAATTGCTGTAATTTACAAAATAAAAAACTTAAAACGTAGTCGATATTTCCTTACTACGTATGTACTGTTAATTCAAAAATGTAAGCAGCACATTAAAATTAGAATATTACCATGAAGGAGGGGTCTAGTATGCCTGTACCTATACAATCTCTTTAGGTTCCATATTAAATCAAGTGCGTTGCTATGTGAATCACAGGCAACTTAACACACAGCTCAGTACGACTGACCACACAGTGTTGCTAAGTTTACAAAACTTTAATTAAGAATTCTTCAAAAACTAAACTTTTTTGAGCAAAACGCTTGTAGAATTTTTTGCTCAGTTTTTGATACAGAATCGAGGGATATAAATAATTTCCGCCATTTAAGATTCACCCTGTATTGGGTGGCTCAAATTGAGTAGTATATCACTGGGAAATTTCGTAAAATGGCACAAAAGATACACATTAATGGGACCAATGTAGTAGAAATACAAATGGTCTATTTGTTATAAAAAATCCAAATTTGATATTGACTAGAAACTGATACAAGTTCGATGGTTCAGATACAGGGTGTTAATGAATTGCAGGGACAAACTTCTAGGGCTTAAAATATACATGAAAACAAACATTTTTTGTTAATAAATGTATGGCCAAAAGTGTTTCCTTTCGGGAATAGAGCTTCTCAAAGATTCTTTAAGAAGCGCCTAAATGTAGGCAACTCAATTTGCTTTCAGGTGTGGTAGGATCGCTCCCTGGCGTCGGTGGTTAGCCATAGTAGCAGAAATAGGCCGACGTTAAATAAAAACAAACAAATGTAGGTAACTCAGTTTACTACCTACTATTTGTTTCCATAACGACGGAAATTAATACAGGATAAATAAACATTTGCTATAATTTTGGTAATTTTTGAATTAGTTATTGTAAATTTTTCAAATAGTTGATTTTTGCTTTGTAATTTTGGTTTTTTCTATTGCTTAGTTTTGAAACATTTTATTAATTAATTTATTTTAAATTTAATTTGAATTTGAAAAGTGGGAAAGAGGGCTTTATTTATTAGTTGCATACAGTTTCTTAGTTTTTCTGTGCAGTTCTGTATTCCTCTCTGTTCCAAATCTTTAATCGCCTGTAGTCACCTCATTTTAGGTCGTCCTTTTCTTTGGTTTTGTAATATATTCCCTACTGATTGTCAATTTCTGATACTGAATTAATACGTTTTACCTGGCTTTTTTTCTCTTCCTGTGCATATTTTCTGATTTTTCCTTGTATCTCTTTCATTTATAGCTAAGTCTGCTTATATATATGTTCTTTTGATCCTCTCTGCCTTGGTATGCTCTTCTTTTTTAGAATTCGTATTTTTTTTTCACACTTTCTACTGCTTTTGTTGCGTGGTTACATAACTGGAGTATATTTGGTGTTCACTTTTCAAGTCTCTCGGCTCCTCTCTAATTTTTTGCACTTCTTATTACTTTTGTATGTGGCGCAATTCTTTAATGTTACTGCTCATCATATCTACCAGGTATGTAAATATGAAACAGGAATCTCTGTATAGAAAACACATGTTTATTGTATGAAAATGAAACAAAATATTTTATTTGAAGTATTGCCCATCGCTAGCTATACATTTTTCCCATCTCTCTGACAATTTTGTGGATGCCATGCCAAAAAGCTGTTGGTCTTTTGAGGCAAACCAATCATCGAGCCATTTTCGTAAGAAGTGAAGCGCTGCTCAGCAAGTGCGTGTCCCATCGATGCAAATAAGTAGTAATCGGACGGAGCTAAGTCTGCTGAGTAAGCCGCATTGGAAAGTATTTCCCAACTAAAAGCCTCAATCGTTTCCTCGACCGGTTTTGCTGTGTGGGATGGTGCAGTATCATGACGCAAAATAACTTTGTGTTGCCGTTTTTGATATTCTGGTCGTTTTTCAATCAAAGCTTCATTTAAATCGATCATTTGTTGTCGGTAGTGTTCAGTATTAACGGTTTCGCCAGGTTTTAGCAGCTCATAATAGGTCACACCCTTCTGATCCCACCAAACACAGAGCATTGTCTTCCGCCAAAGCGATTTGGCCTTGCAGTCGATGTCGATGGTTTGCCTGGAGTTGCCCATGATCTTTTACGCTTAGGATTCTCGAAATATATCCACTTTTCATCGCCAGTCACAATTCGATGTAGAAGTGACTTTCTTTTGTATCTGGCGACCAGCATTTCGCAAGTGGTTTTTCGGTTTTCCTGCTATCTTTCATTCAGTTCATGTGGAACCCATTTTCCCATCTTCTGGATCTTTCCCATGGCTTTCAAACGTATGGAGATGGCTTCTCTTGTCACATTTAATTGATCCGCGAGTTGCTGTTGCGTTTGAGCGTCATCCTCATCCAACAGTGCTTGCAATTTTCCGTCTTCAAAGTTTTTCTGTTTAATCCCACGTTTTTCCTTTCTTACGTCAAAATCGCCACTTTTGAATTTTTTACACCACTCGAAGCACTGCGATTTACCGAGAGCATACTCACCGTAAGTATTCGATGCATTCTGCAGCAGTTTTCTTCAAATGGTAACAGAAAATCAATGCTGTCCGCAAATCGTAGTTTCCAGGCACAAAATTCGACATATTCAACGCTATTAAAAAGTATGCGGTTGTATGAAATTTGTATCGTTGTGAGTTGAAAATCTTTGTCAGATGTCAAAATAAGAAAATGACGCGGTTGGCGGTAACTACATTGACAACTAGAGCCATCTATGGACAAATTCCGGTTTCAGATTTACATACCTGGTATAAGTACTTTATTCCCTTCCTTGACCTGATCATCCTTGTTTTTCCTTAATCCTTTAAATTTTTCTGGAGATTAACTGCCTTTTTTCCTTGTTTGCATTTGCTGTTCCTCCTTTTCCTTTCCTTTTTTTC
>JABXWE010103614.1:0-17354 GCA_014611495.1 Limonius californicus | reverse complement strand
GTCGGTTTGGTGCAGAACTATCCTAAGTCCATTTTTATCATATTTGAGATAATACTGCTAGGTGGTGCCACATGATCAGTTCTATTCACTGCAGAAGTATCCTAACTCCAATGTAATTTGATTTTTTTTAAACTCCTTCGAACCAAAATATCCTATTTTGCAACGGACGACTAGTGTGAATGCAGAACTAGCCTAAGTCCATTGTACAGAACATAAGATACTTTGTCATTGGTTCATAAAAATAACTGCGCGGTCGTAGTGGACATAGGATAGATCTGCGTGCACTTTGTGGGGTGTGGTTGCTTTGTTTTGGTGATAATTAAGTTATTTGTATGTGTAAAAGTATGTATTCAAGAGGCAGAAAAATATTAAATCTTCTTTCTATCGATACGTCAAATGGTAAGTTATGTCTATTATTGATACTTTTTGTGATTTTTCGCAAATTACAAATAATACTAATATAACTAAGGTTATGTTACCACATTCCAATTTTGTTATTTATTTTTGAATAGTTAAAAGTGCACCTACAAATGAAGATGATGGGGAAGAGAGTACAATTCGTGCTGTACACAAAGGGTTACATCAAGACGGTAACAATTTTATTTATTGATATTATTGTATCAAACACTAATGTAACGTGCGATGAAAAAATTTCGAAACCAAACGCAGCTTTGGTAGACACTATTGTGTACCACCGCACACGTTATACTCTAATAATAATAATAATCAACTTTGTTTTACAAACAAACAAAATCACTGCCGTTGTCCGAATACACAGGACTTACAAAATTCCATAGTCCAACTCGATTTTCTTTAGCAAATTATATCTACTTAAATTTCACGTAGCTTCTAAATGGCGTTAGTCTCATACCCTGTACACAATTTTTGAGATGATTCCAATAAGCTTAATTTTATTTCTGATGGTTAATTTGATTTTATTGCTATTTTATATTTAAGCGGCTGAGATAACTTAATTATTTTGCAGATAACCATACGACTCATGGTTCAAATTTGCTAGAGAAATACAATAGCGATTATGGCTTACCTATGCCACAAATTGTTCAAAACGAAACCGTTACAATGATAAATGATTTCCGATTTGAAACGACGAACAATGTTATGACGGAATTAAAATCATCATATTTGTACTCTCAGGAGCAAAATCTTGATCATAGCGAAATCGATGGCTTGCATGAAAATCATGATGTTTTGCAAGACCCGATTGACTCTGATCCATATAACACATCGGATAACGAAGATGACTTGGACTACCTCCCGGATAACGAAATTTACAGTGGTGACGAATCTGAAAATAATGTGGCAGAACCGACCAGAGGAATTTGTGAAGATGGAAATGATACTGGTAACAATAACTTAATAGCAGGTGATGAAGCGAAGAAAAAATTGGGCCGAAAAAGGAAACGCAACTCTGCAGAATGGCGTAGGAACAAAATAAAGAAACTAAGAAATACAGGAAAATCTTATACTAACTGGAATAACAAATCCGTTGCAGCCAGAGCTTTGGGAGCCTCTTGTGGCAACAAGTGTCGTCTTAAGTGTACAAATAAAATTGCTGAAGAACAGAGGAACAAGCTTTTTAATGAGTACTGGAATTTGGGCGATACAAATCGCCAACGCGATTTAATTGTCCGATTCGTAGATTTTAAAACAACAAACCGTGTACGTCAACGACATGTTAATAAAGAAAACGATTCGACAACTACAAAGACTTCAGAGGAAGCTGATTCTCAAGTAACCAACAAAAACAACACAAATGACGAAGAGTTTGAGGAGAAAGGAAGTCGTCGTAACTTAACTTACTATTATCACTTGCCAAGCGAAGAACAAGAAGACAGAGTAAAAGTTTGTCAAAAAATGTTTCTTAACACCTTTGGAATAAGTCACCAGGTTGTGAAGACAGTTGCCAAAAAAATAGCGAGTGGAAGAAATACAGCAGAATCCGATAGAAGAGGACGCGTTCAATGCAACTCAAAGTTACCAGAATCGGTTAAAGATTCTGTAAGACAACACATTAATATGTTTGAAACTATAGAGAGTCACTATTGTAGAAAGGATTCCCAGAAAAGTTATTTGCCTTCGACATTAAGTATTAATAAAATGTTTTCCATGTACGAAGAATATTGTACAGCAAACAATATCAAAAATACCGCTTCTAAGTCGATGTACAGAAACATATTTGTAAGCGAATATAATTTAGGATTCTTTGTTCCTAAAAAAGATCAGTGCGATCTCTGTACACGCTACGAAAATTCTAGTGAAAACGAAAAACTGGAGATGAAAATTTCTTTAGATGAACACTTAAGAAATAAACGTTTAAGTCGCGAACTAAAGCAGCTTGCTAAAGAAAAAAGTCAATCAGATGAAACTTTTTGTGCTGCTACCTATGACTTGCAACAAATTCTGCTGTCTCCTAAGATTGAAGTCTCAAAAGCTTATTACTCAAAAAAATTATCTACGTACAACTTAACTGTTTTTGATATTGGAACTAAGAAAGGATTTTGTTACATGTGGTACGAAGGAATAGCCGCTCGAGGTGCTTGTGAAATTGGTAGCTGTGTTTTTGAATTTATTAAACATAAAGTTGCAAATGGCATTAAGGAGTTTTCATTTTATAGTGATAATTGTCCCGGCCAAAATAGAAACAGATTTATTTATTCCATGTATTTATTTTGTGCTGTCAAGTACAATGTAAAAATAACTCATACATTTCTTGAAAGAGGGCATACGCAAAGTGAAGGGGATTCTATGCACAGCGTGATAGAAAAAGCATCTAGGCACATACCTGTGTTCACCCCAGCTCAATGGTATGCTGTAGCTAGAACAGGAAAACCCCATACATGGTAAAGGAAATGATGTTGGAAGACGTATACGATTTCAAGCAACTACTTAACCAAACTATAAAAAACACAGAAAAGGACGTTAATGGAGATAAAGTTAACTGGACATCAGTAAAAATGGTTTCTGTAGAATCAAAAACTCCAAACATAATATGGATAAAATACGATTTCGAAGATGAATTTGTTCAAATTAATGTAATGGAACGAAGCAGAAAAAACCGTGTACCACTTGACACTTACCAGTTAAAACCTTTACGCACCAAGACTATTCCAATCGGTTCCGATAAATATAACGCTCTGATTTCTATCTGTCGCGAGAATGCCATTCCCAAAGAATACCATCGCTTTTATTACGACTTAGAACATGAGTTGGTAATACCTTGAGGTCAAAATGAAATTACATAAGGTTTGGCAATGGAAAACAATATAAGTGTCTTAGCTTAATTCATTTAATACAATTAATTTACATCTGTCCAAGTGAAAAATGCTATAAAGGATTAAGTTAGAAGAAGAGTTTCCATGCCCAACCCTTATGTTGTTATTTATTTTTGAACACACGGTATTTTTGATTTTTGAATTATTAGTAGTAGCTAGTTTAATTTTATAATGTAAGCATTTTTGCGTTTTTCCATTATTTTTTGTTTAATATCAGTATTGATTCTTAGTTTCTAATGTTAGTTATTTATACTTACGTGCCTAATAATTTTGTTATAGAATTGCGATATTTATAATTAAAACCAGCAAACCACTATTCAATTTAATTTATACAACTATCCTATGTCCACCAACTGATACACATGAATTCTATCTATGTCCACTGTCGTTACATAGGATTCTTCTGCTCCAACGTTCGCTGAACCCGAAATATCCTATGTCCAGTAAAATCGCAAGCCTAGATGATATTGAAAAAAAAACACTATTTCCATTGCCCCCTAACAATAAAAACGCATAATAGCCAAGCTCTAAACAATACGATCATTGTTGCTTAAATGGCTAGTGAAAGCAAACGTAAAATCGATCTCCTGAAAAAGTAACGATTTTGACTTAGGATAATTCTGCACCAAACCGACGATATAGATCATTACGGTCCATTGGAAAAATCTAATGCCAACAATAAGTTTGTTTTCGTGGTAATCGACGGGTTTACGAAGTTTGTAAAGTTGTTCCCATGTAAGTCTACAAACACGCAGGAAGTAATTAAGCATATGTTGACTTATTTTCGTACCTATAGCCGTCCTGTACAAGTTATTTCAGATCGTGGCAGTGCGTTCACTGCGAAGGCATTTAGTGAATTTCTCAGTACATGGAATGTTAGGTGTACACAAATGTCGGGTTAATCGCCAAGGGGCAAAAAAGAATAGAAACTATTCGATTTTTAATCAAGCTTTCGAAATAATTTATTTCTTCATCAGGATTCTGGAATTCCAAGAACCAATGTTAACAATTTATAAAAGTTAGGTTAGGTCTTACTTACAAATCAAAGTTCTAACATTGGAATCACGCCAAAGCGCGTACTCGAGGTCTAACATATTAACCATAAGTTAACAAATAATCACAGATGTGTCAGAATAAGTTAAGACAAACACACAATTTAAAACAACTTGAAACAAATTGAAACAATTTAAAACACGACTTAAGTCGTCATGTGCAGATGTTATCACAGGAAGTTGGTTCTAATACCAACTATTCACAACTAAATAACATGACAAGAAGGCGGGAAATTCAAAAACCGCACAAAAATTCACAAAATGAAATGAAGCCTAGACAAACGATTTTTTAAACAAATTAATCCAAATCAACAGCATTAACTGTATGATTAACATTATGTATATTATTAAAATTGAGTAAATACGAATAGATACTACTTAAGTTATCAATATCAGTTCTAAAATTTATGCTAAGTGGGTTACACACAATATGAGTCATTTCAAGGAAAAGTCTGCTTCTGTATTTAGATTCCTGATCAAGAATCTTTACTTGATTAAAGTTAAACAAATGACCAGCCTCCTTGCTATGTGTGGCCAGAGCACTCGTGTCTTTTTCCAACCTGCAGTCACTTCTGTGTTTTGCAATTCTAGAACATTGGTTCTTGGAATTCCAGAATCCTGATGAAGAAATAAATTATTTCGAAAGCTTGATTAAAAATCGAATAGTTTCTATTCTTTTTTGCCCCTTGGCCATTAACCCGACATTTGTGTACACCTAACAAGTATTTTGGTCAATACTTCCCCACTGGTTCATGGAATGTTAAGCATACATTGATCGCAACAGGGGTACCGCGAGCAAATGGGCAAGTAGAACGCGTAAACAAACTCCAATGTTGTCAAAATTGTGCGTAATACCAGTCGAATGGGATACTGTTTTAAACGAGGTGGAATTTGCATTCAATAATACTGTGAGCAGGTCTACGGGGGAAAGCCCCAGCAGATTATTGTTTGGAATTGATTAGAAAGGTACCGTTGTGGATACGCTTAGGGAATACCTAGAGTCTGACGAAACTGTCGATCTAATAGAAGTAAGACGAAAATCGGCCGAGGATATCGTCAGGTGTCAGGAATCCAATAAGCATTATTATGATAAGCGCCATAAAAAATGTCGGCAGTATCAGGTTCATGATTTAGTGATGATTTGTAACAATGATGTCACTCCAGGTGTAAATAAAAAGTTAATCCCAAAGTACAAGGGACCATATGTTATAAAAAGTGTGTTACCGAATGATAGATATGTCGTAGAAGATGTCGAAGGTTTCCAACTAACCCAGATTCCATTTACAGGAATAGTTGACCCGGGTAGAATGAAGCCTTGGACACGTGTAGATTAAAATGTAATGTATTCTTGTAATTATTGTTTTGATGTGTTCACTTGTATCATTGATATTTTGGTATCTAGTATTTGTTTGTGTATTTTGTTGATTGAGGGACCAATCAAGCGTCAGGATGGACGAGTTGTAGGATTTATATTTGAATTTAAATTTTTGCGCGCCAGCGGTGTCGCAGGCAGTGCCAACCTAACGCTGGACGAGTGTGCCCGGAAGGTGCAGAAAAGCGAGGATCATGGCCGCCGCATTACTTTTGCGAGTCGACATTTTTATTTTGTGAACATAATGTATTTAGTTGTAAACTGTAATAAAGCCTACAAATATAAAATGAATCATGTTTATACAAACGTAAAACTGTAGAGAGTGTCCACTAGGATTACGTGTGCAGTAAGGAAATCAGTGCCATTGCCATGCTGTCTTTTGGATTATCATTGACATCAAACATATCTTTAATTTCGCATTTATGCAGTTTCCGAGCACCTTTTTTTAATGACAACCCTAATTATGTAGCTAGCTATACAATTTCTAAATTCTAATTTTCTACAAAACACTGCGAGTTAAAAATGAGTGCCTAGTTTCCTCGTTCATAAAGTAACAGTGCAATATACAGTAATAAAATATTTTTAGAAGACATTCTCATTTTTTTAGAATTTTTCATTTTTCAATCAATTATTTTTCAGGAAATATTAAAAAAATAAAAAACCGCCAGTGGTTTCATATACAGGGTGTCCCAAAACTCCTGGGACATAGAGCTACCACGTATTCTAGAGGTCAAAAGAAGTCGATTGGACCCAACTTTGTCATATACCAAAGTGTACCGTTTGCCCGTGAGAGGAGTTCAAAGTTTACTTAAAAAATCACATTTTTGTATGCTGTTCTAAAACGTGTGAACCAATTTCAATGAAATTTGATACTGGGCACTTCAAAGGAAGCCACTACTTTCAGTAACGAAAGAAACCCACCGAAAATTGGAGAAGGGTTAAAACCACCCCCACCCCCTGATAAATTTGTTCAGAATTTTTTTAAGGATGATGATACGTTTCTATGTTTATTTTAATGTGAAGACTTATTCATTAGCTTCATTTTTTGACTCTTGTAAAAACTCCGTAATTCGTATAGTTGCGAAGAAAAAAAATGTTTACTCAAACACTGATAACCGATATTATTATTGCAGGTTTAATTGTATTACAAAATTTAGTTGGCCGTGGACACAAAAATAAAACAAAGGTGATAATTTTGATAGGAAACAAATTCATAATCATCTCCGTTGATTGTTGACAGTAAACTATTCAATAATTGTTCACTGTTTGTTGCTTTTGTATTCTTTTTTGTTATTGTAACCATCGTTGCTGCTTTAATTGTTGTTGTTGTTACTGCTGTTATTTTTGCCGCTATCAAATATGAATTTCCCTTTCAATGAGCAGACCGACATGTTATTAGTTCTTGGATACTGTCAAGGTAACTGCCGCGAGAGTGTCCGCGTGTATCAAGAGAGATATCCAAATCGAAGAATTCCAAATCACAAAACTTTTGCTCGTATCGAATGTCGTCTTCGAGAAACAGGAAGTTTGCAGCCAGCCAGATTTAACACTGGAAGACCTCGACAAGCCCGAATACCCATTGTGGAAGAAGCAGTTCTTCAAAGGATTGATAACAATCCTGAGATCAGTACCAGAATATTGCAACGTGAAACTGGGATTCCAAAAAGCACTGTACGTCGGATCCTTGCCGATCCATTAATTCGTCCTTTTCACATCCAGCCAGTTCAAGAATTATTGCCACTTGACCACGAATCACGTTTAAATTTTACAGAAATTATTCGGGAGCGCAGAGTAGTCGACGATGGATTCCACAGTAATATCTTGTTTACTGATGAGTCTTGGCATGACAAACCTACACAATGAACATATTTATGCAGATGAAAATCCACATGCTGTAAAAGCTAGACATTATCAATGAGAATTTTAAATTAATGTCTCGGTCGGAATTATCGACAATTTTTTGGTTGGACCGTTCCGATTGCCCGATCGTCTGGATGGCGCTAGTTACCTTCTTTTTCTCCAAGAAACTTTGCCAGAGTTATTAGAAGACTTGCCCCTTAATTAGCGTTAAAACATGTTTTTCATGCACGACCTTGCACCACCTCATTTTGCATGTGCCGTAAGAGAATATCTAAATGAACAATTTGCTGGTAGATGGATTGGTAGGGGACAAGAAGCACCCATTCAATGGCCACCGCGGTCTCCAGCTTTAAATCCTTGTGACTTTTTCATATGGGGAGCGTTAAAAACAAAAGTATACGAGGTACAAATTAATAATGCTGAACAACTGTGGGACAGAATTCAAAATGGTGTAAACGTACTACGAGAAAACGACGATGTTTTAAGAAGGGTGCATTTCAATTTTTTACGTCGTGCTGACCTCTGCATCAATGAAGGTGGAGGTCACATTGAACATTTGTTGTAAAAAGTTTTATTTTTTGTGTCTACGGCCAACTAAATTTTGTAATACAATTAAACCTGCAATAATAATATCGGTTATCAGTGTTTGAGTAAACATTTTTTTTCTTCGAAACTATACGAATTACGGAGTTTTTACAAGAGTCAAAAAATGAAGCTAATGAATAAGTTTTCACGTTAAAAAAACATAGAATCGTATCATCATCCTTAAAAAAATTCTGAACAAATTTATCAGGGGGTGGGGGTGGTTTTAACCCTTCTCCAATTTTCTTTGGGTTTGTTTCGTTAGTGAAAGTAGTGGCTTCCTTTGAGGTGCCCAGGTACCAAATTCCATTAAAATTGGTTCACACGTTTCTGAACAGCATACAAAAATGTGATTTTTTAAGTAAACTTTGAACTCCTCTCACGGGCAAACGGTACATTTTGGTATATAACAAAGTTGGGTACAATCGACTTCTTTTGACCTCTAGAATACGTGGTAGCTCTATGTTCCAGAAGTTTTGGGTCACCCTGTATATACATGTATTCCAGATCCCTACGGCTATCTCCGCCTCTCCGTTCCCATTCTCCATGCCTCTCTCTTCAGGGTCATTTCTTGATTCAGATATCGACAACCTATAAAAAATATAAAAAAAAAAGAATTGTGGTGGAATCATTTTTCAATTGCACTTATAATAAAATCGAAGCTATAGATACAAAATAATTTGATACAAACAAAACAAAATGCACATAAAAATTGATTTACAAATAATAAATAATAGACAAATGAAAATGTAATTATTTTAATGTTTGCTGTATTGTGTATTGACTGTGGATGTGCTTTTTCTAATTTCCTTGTAATTTGCTGGAAATGTAATAGATATCCTCAAAACAACATAGTAGGAGTCACAAAGTCTGTAGAATATACAAGGAATAGTGTAAAAATAAAGTATACTTTCGCAAGAGTCATATACAAGGATATTTACATAAGATAATGAGCTTACATATACGTTTTATGCAACCCATTTTACTGATTTCTAATGGTTGCAACTCATTTTACTGACCTGTAGAATGAGTTGTATAAAAACATATACGTAGGGTTATTATCTTATGTGACTAACCCTGTACATAAAACTTATTTCAAAAACATAGATAGCACATTTTGAAGTATGCTCTTGCGACTATTTCTAGAATTATATTTAATGTTGTAACTGAACCTTCTATTGGTGTTTTAGCCCACCCATTAAACTGTGGGAGTCCAATACCAACTTATTTTCACCGATAAAAAACCTTTCGGTTGGTAAAGATTCCTTATGGCGATGTTGTCAAACATGCGCCAAGTACTTTTTCAACTCACTTGGACATAATTTTTTTCAAAACTGTAATACTCATATTTTAATCCCTTAATATTTGACTTTGCATTTTGGAAAATAAATTGTTGTGTGACTCAAACATTATTCATACTTCAATTACTCCCATCTCCCAATATGCAAAGATTCCAAAAGATACAGGTGTACAATGTAAGGCAATGTGAAGTTGCAAGCTTCCACGGTTTGTGTCTAATGAAATCATCTCTTCAGGCTTAAACCGCGTCGTCGTAGAATTGATTGCTGCTGACATTTCTCCAATAAATTTTACGACGACAGGGTCTAAGCCCGAATGAAATATTTTATTGTGTTATTTACGAGCATCAATAGTTAATCAGGACTGTTATATTATAGTGATTTTCCTATTAAAGTTAAACAATATTTTTTCTACATATAGTACATTTAGGAAGAGACATGAGGCCGTGCATGTTGATACCACTAAACTCATAACTAAAAGATTTCTCTATAGACATAGAAACAATAATTTGCATACTTATCAACACTAGGTTTTCAGACTTCGGACTGTCTTGATTATTTTACCATATTATTGATTTACAATTATTATCGATTCATTGGTCGTCAGAGTGCGTCCATGATATTCAAATTTATTATATATATGACTATTTCAAATGAGATCCGGACTGTGACTTAAGGATATCCAAAACGAGCCTCTGTTGCAAGTAATATGGAAGACTGAATTAATTGTTCATTTACAGAGGCAACGATGTATTTGTCCTTTTCTGTAACAGGATTGCTACAAGTAGATGTAAGCTAACAGCTATGGCAACAATGCACTGCGAATAAATGTATTCTGTTCAATGGCGCCTCGCTATAAATAGCAAAGGAGCGATGGCACTATCATAACAAACCAACCCGGACAATGGACAATAGCCGTGGCAATACCACTGTAGAATCACACGAGCCTTTACTAACAGAAGCAGAAACTTTCATTGAAATTCATAAAGAAGCATTAAAAGCATCCAACTATGGTTCCACAACATGCCTGCATGTGATGGGCTAACAAGTTTTAAAATGGTATTTCAACTTAGAATAATGTATGTTATATGTACATTGTAGAGTGTAGAGTTTTGGGAGGGTGAGTTACCTCACGTGCACTTAGGCCACATAGGTAGGCCCATTGTGCTGCCTCCCCAATTTGGGCATCACCCAACCATCCAATCCTTTGGATGTACTTGAGGACATCAGCAACTGGGGTGTCGCTGATTTCGACCATATCAGGCCAACAGTCTCCCAACATGGATCCTCTGATTGTTGCGAGAGTTGGACAGTGACACAGGACATGTTCTGCCGTCTCGTTATCCTCGTTGCATCCTCGACAGTTTGGGCTGTCCGCCAGTCCCATCCTGTGCATGTGTTGTTTTAGAGTGCAGTGTCCAGATAAGATACCTACAACTAGTCGCGGGTTCTTGCGGGACAGTTGCACACCATATTTGGCTGTCTTTGGCGAGAGTGCAGTACTACCAGCCCTTACATGAAGACAACTTTCATTGTCTACCCATCTTCGTGTGAAGTGTATGTTATATGAATTCGAAGAGAATTGGAATGACATCTGAAATATGCAGTAGCAACCCACTCTAAATCTCTCTTCGAAATAGTTGTTGTGGGCAAAGGAAAACGTTTATATTGCCTGGTGAATTAAGTTGAATGGTTTCCCCTGGAAAGGTTTTATCGTTTGTTGCAATATATAAGTAATACTGCGCGTATTGTAACAGATATTTTATTCATTTACGATTCTAACAGCAATATACACACAAAAACAACGAAGTATTGCGAGACTTCAAAACAAAGTAACTCTCTGTAGTAGCGCTGGCAAAGGAGTGTCGGTCCCGATGTACATTGTCAACGCTAGTCGCATTCCCATTATCATGAAGAATGCCAATTCCATTGCCCACATCGCTGGGAAAATCTGCTTACCATGGTAACTACATTCCGTAGGTTCCAGGAATTTGGACACGCTACAAGTACTTGAAACTTACCGCTACAGAGTGGTTTGTTGCCAATGACAGTGCCCTATTGCTACAAGAAATTTAGTCAAAACCAAAAGATCTTTGTAGAAAAACTGTCCTTCAAACCACATATCGTTTTTGACGGTTTTTCTGAAGATAGACATAATGCATTTATGAAAATCTACAAAAGGTTGAGAAGGTACCAGATATATCTGTGGATACTGCCAACACTTTCTATGACTAACTATGTGATTTTCTGTCCAACGTCAATTTAAATTTTCATTTGTCAGCACAATTTGAAGCTACTGGTTTATAGTTTGAAGGACTCCAGGTGTTATCCACGTGTAAATAGCTCATGGATTTGTAAATTTGTCTAGCCAAAGCTATATTATGTAAGAATTCTGTTCTGCTTATGTTCATTTTTGCATTAGCAAACTAAAATCCTGCATTTACATCCGTTTTAGTACGCCACAAATATCTCGCATACAGTGAGGATAACATTATTTTCTTATATGCAGACGGTAACATATTAGGGTATTCAAGGGAGGTATGACGGTAGCTTCTATATATTTGTCATAAGAAATCCAAAAACCATATTCTATAATACACATGTATAGCACAAATAGATTGCTCGATACTGTACTATATTATTGTCATGCTTCTTCTGATATAATAAGACAAGATTACAATATTATACAAAAATATATACCCAACCAAGCAGTGCATAGAAAATTCGGACTATACGGACTGTCCTCAAATTCTGGACCAACAACGCAACAGGAATTCATGGATTTCCCGAAGTAGAAGGGATGGAAGTGGAGGTTGAAGAAAGATCACGTTTTCATTCATTTGATCCTCCTATCCCTGAAAATTGAATCACATGTCTTCTACAATTTTCACGGGAAAGATTCAGATGAACTACTATAACGTACAAATACGATTGCAACTGACATATTCCAATACAAGCTTTTAACAGATGATTTTTGTTATGGTGGCAAGCATGAACTGATGTTGCATTTACCATGTATTACTATTTCATAAGATTGTATTGGTCGTGGGCTAGAGGTCAGCACATTAGACTTCTACCGTGAAGGGTTGGGGTTCAATTTCCAGTACCGGCACATCGAATTTTTAACCGCCATTCTCCTTCAGGGCAATGGCAAACAAGATGTATTCGGTGGTAAATATTCTCTGGAGTAGAAGTGCTTTCAATTTGCGCAGTTCGGAGCCCACGTTAAGCTGTCTGTCCTCTCTGTCCCTGGTAGTTTAAACGCGCAGCACAGACATAAAAGAGAAGATCACTACTCTTGTAAGAGACGAAATGTTCAAAGAAAAGGAAGAAGTTTGTATTCACCTATTTGCGATCTACTTTTAAAGCTGGAAAAATGTTTATCTAAGAAATCAAGTTAGCATTATGTTTGAAAAAACGGATATGCTCTCATCGTATTCACCATAGTGGCTGACACGCCAGTTTTCAGCTTTGCAGTTTACTTTAGATTAAAATAAATAACTTCGCTGTAGTTATTTCCTGTTTTGATAGTTTACACATCACGAACTGCTATATGCCTACTTACAACCAAGAAATCTTAGATTCGACCGTCGAACCAGCCTGCGTATTACTAAAAAATCTATTAGCTCCATCGGAAGGAGTTTGGACAACCACCGACGTTGTTTATTTGTTTGCTATGCTGCTTATTTTCCTATAATCATCCGTGAGCGTTAACAAGTTTAGGCTTTATCTTAAACAACCAAGATGTCCTAGGAAAGCCTTTTGATGATTGGGAGCCCCGTTAAGCTGTGGGTCGAAAAAAAATTATAGTAAATAAAGTGAGATGCTCAAATAAACCCTGTATTTATAGTTAATTTTATATCATTGTTATAAGATTAAATAGTATCATAGCCAACTATAGTGTAACATTATAAAATAACAGCATTATGTTAAATCGCCATAACAAAAGAAGCTATTCAAAATCTTATTACTCTGTCCAACTCCAATAAGTAAGATGCATTGTGTAAGGCACAAACTGTATAAAACGAGGTTCTGTCGACTTTCTATTTGCAACAGTTCTCTCTAGTGAATGTTGAAAGGGAACTTGCAACATGCGCACTGGTTAAAAGTCTAAAGTTCTATTTTACACTTCCTTAAATAATATTTTCTGATGTGTAAAAAATTTAGTTCCATTTGAAGTAGTATTGACAATAGTTCAAGATTTATAATCTACATTTAAGTGCTCTTCACCGTTTGAAAAGTGAACTTATTAGATTAGATTAGACAGTAACAATTGTATTAAATACTGTGCACAGAAATCTTCCAATTTTGATCTTCTGTTTTGCTCTAAATACAATCATATTAAAAACTTGTCTGTTATCTTATAACGTATGGATTGTAAATCGCTTGTCTGTACTATCTTCATACAATCTAACCTCAAACAAAACAGCCATTCAAAGTGACACCTTTCCATGGAGATTGACATTTATATTTAGAATATGATAATGTAGTGGTAAATCAATAAAACATATAAAGATATTAAACAAAGCAGGTCTTTTATTAAAGTTATTACAGCAGATACTAAAAATGTTGGCTTGCAACATTTAAACATAAATCTATTCAGGATTTCATGTTTTCTGAAACATGTGTTAGCATATTTTCATCAGTTAGTTGACATTGTCTGGTAAAGTTGTATTGTAAATCGTCTATGGTGTGTAATGGAGTTTTAAAAATTGAATTTTTTAGATGTGAAAATGATGGTTCCAAGAAGTGGGCGCTACCCTCTTAAATCACAAGTAAACGAAGGTCCTGGTGAAAGGGCCGAGGACTGACAGCTTACAAGATGTCGAACCTACCTTGTTGAGTTTTCTCCTCACCTTACTACACTACACAAAATGGTCTAAACTTTATGTTTCCACATCTAAAATCTTTATATTGTTCTCGAGCTTCATTATTTCTATTTGTTATCCATTTATTGTATAGATAATTTTTTTCTTTAACTAAATCTTGTATCTCTTCCGTCATCCAAAGGGGTTTTTGTTTCTCTTTTTTGGGGATATCGTCCCTAAAGCTTGCAATGCTGCCGAGTGTAAAGCCTTTTTAATGTTTTCATATACCGTTTCAACGTTCTCACTTATATTTATTTTGGCAAGTTCATTTTTTAGTCTATTTTCATATAATATTGCAATATTTTGCTGTTGGAGTAAGGACAATTTATATTTTTGTTCTGACGTTGTCATATGTTGTTCGTTTGTGTTTGTGTTTATTTATAGGTTTTTGTTTCTTTTGTTTCTTTTGCCAAAAGGGCATATTAGTCTTGCTTCTACCATATAGTGATCCGATCCACAGTTTGCTCCTATCTTGACCCTAACATCTTGGATTTTGAAATTGGTTTTCTGTTTCATTATAAAATAATCTATAACAGATTTTTGTCGTAAAGAAGGTCGTTCCCACGTATATTTATGTATATTCTTGTGCTCAAAAAACCCATTCAAAATTTTTAAGTGGTATTGCTTACAATGCTCTATCAACATTTCTCCTGAATTGTTAACGGTTGCTTCACGGTATTGTCCTACTACCTCATCCTGTTGTTTGGATCCCACTCTAGCGTTTAAATCTCCAGTTATTATAATCTCCTGGTGTTTAGGAATGTTATCTATTACTTTTGTTAGATCTTCGTAGAAACTTTCCTTCATCTGTTGTGTTGAGTCATCTGTGGGTGCATAAACCCCTATTATGGTAGTCTCATATCCATATATGGACAAAGTCACCGTAATAAACCTTTCTGATAAATATCCGTAGTTCTTTATATATTTCTTTTTCTTCTTATTAATTAGTATCGATACACCGGCAGCTGCCCTTTTAGAATTATCGACACCAGACCAAATGTGTACATAATCCATTATTTCCTCATTTGCGCTTCCCTTTTTCTTGGTTTCGGTTAGAACAGCTACATCAATTTTACTTTGGTATAGGGCTTGTATCACTTCTCCAGTTTTATTTGTCCATCCAATGGGTTGCTGGCCCATCGCTCCAACCCCCAACCAGGTGATTTGAGTTTAGGGTTCACTTCCCTTAGACCGATCGTTTTTCCCAAAACTGAAGAAGTTCAATCTCTCCTATTTTTGGTTCTTCTGCTTCCTTAATCATAAATCTGATTTGAAACCGTTGACCAGTTTTCATCCTGTAACCCTAGGCAGGGACCCTTACTGGGTGCTATCAACCGGAGCCAGTTGAACCCAGGATTTTTAACAAGGTTGTTACTCCTCCCCCTCCTCCTTTCTAATCCTGGTTTGGGACAGGCAAAGGCGGAGTTTACTAGTTAGTTTCTCATCGAAAAATTCTCGCAGATATTCCAGAGTAGTTTGTGCAACATGTTGTCTAGGAGACTCTTGTTGGAAATAGCCATTTTTAAGTTTGTCATCATGAAGTTGGATTATAAACTGTTGAATAATATTATTACGATAGTTTTCTTCGTTTAGATTTCCGTCAAAAAGGATTAAACTGATTATTCTCCTTGTGGATATAACTATCCATATTCTATTTTAGAAACAAGTTTCGCGAAGGAATGCGGGGTTTTCAGTCTCCACATGCGCATGTTTTGAAAACTGATTAAGCTAGTTAGACGGAACTATGCTTCATCAGTAAAAAATGATTTATTCGTAACTTCATCATAATTAAGATTTTCGTGAAATCACTCTCAATATGTAACTCTCTTTAAATAATCTGGAAGTAACAATTTGTGACACATTTGAAATGTATATAGCTGCATTTAACGCTCTTGTGGCAGAAGAGCGTGAGCCAATCATATACTGAAATCTAATTGTTGAGATAACCGTCGTATTGAAATTGTCTGAACTTCGTGGACTATATTTCTTGTTGTTCGATAACATTTTCAGTTCGACTGTGAGGTCTCCCCGTTGTGCTGGTCTATGATTTTCAAGACCTGTTTCTTCAAAACACACTACTATTCTCAAAACTTCAGCGGAAGAGTTGCTATTATTTAGCATGAAATTTGGAAATCTTTGAGGAAATTGTTGTATACAAACAGGGGCCGGAGAGCATATGGAGCAATCTGCCCCAAGCGCCACCAAGAAGGGGGCGCCAAAATTTCCATGGTAACCAATATTTTTGTTGTATTTGCAGCAACTTTTTCATTTCCTGCAAAACGGTCCCATACTTTATAGCAATTCTTCCTCTTATTGTACGTGAATACCCTACCTCAGTGATTTTAGGAACCATTGTCTTACTTAATTGATTCTCGTAGATATTAAATCCGTATTATACTGTTATATAATATTTTTCTCTTCTGTGGCAATAACAATGATTATAATAACGATTATTAGTTGGTTTAAATGTTTGTGTACGAAATCCAAGTCTCGTCGCCAGCGATAATGTGATTCAGGTACTCATCGTCGTCAGCTTCGTAGCGATGCAGGAAGGTCAGTCCAAAGGCGATTCGGTTCCTATGAACATGCGATGACGACTTTGGCACCTAATTCGCTTTAAAATTTGTGGTACTGTAGCCTGTTCGCTACAATATCTAAGATACCGTATGTGAAATGTGAGGAAAATTTGTAGACTGACTTTCACAAATTTCCTTGTTCACTTTTTTCACAAGATCGCTGTTGACAACAGAAGCCTATAGCTTCTAGGTCCTTGATACACGGAGCTCTAACAGTTCCTCTAAATAACAGTGATTACAGCACAGAGATTTCGATTATTAAAGAAATATTGCACACAGTAATGGATACTATACAAAACTGATAGACACACTATTCAAAAAGAAAGGTTATAAATTAGCAATTCAAAGAATGTATTCTAAAGATATATCAGAGAATATAACTAAAATTATAATCAAAACAAATACATCTAAGGTAATTAATATAACAGTAAAAAACACATTCAACACCTTGTT